>VYXH01006253.1:41582-76370 GCA_013397275.1 Burhinus bistriatus | reverse complement strand
CCTAAACGATTCTATGATTCAAATTCAGACGTATACCTCTCGGAAGCCCTGAAAGAAGAGGTCTGACTGTTTCAGTGCATGCGAACAGCCACAGCTGCCATCGGCTTCCTTGCCTGTGCGTCTGGGGGGATTTTAGAGACTTCAAGTGTGGTGCTTGCACGTGTGAAACCTGCCTTGTGTTTTCACTTGTGTCTCCAACAGCACGGTGTTTAATGGCAGCTCTTCCCTGTTACACCTGTGTGGAGGACGTGCTGTGCAGTAACGGCCTCACAGGGAGATCGGCACGTCCAGGCTGCCGTTTCGTACCGTTTCATGCCCTCTGAGTTTGGCACTTGGTTTAGGATGAGCTGAATTAGCTTCTGCAAGAACCTGTCCCTTGCCGTTAGCTGGGTGGAGCGTGGGCAGCTGGGGTAGGCTGGGCTCCTGGCATCCAGCTGGGTTTGGCTGGAGGAGGTTATTTGGANAGGGGGTTGGACTGGATGGTCTTTAACGTCCCTTCCCACCCAAACCCTGCCGTGATTCTATGATCCTATTATTGGCCATGAAGGAGAGAAGGGTTGGGTGAGTTTGTCTGTCTCTATGGAATATCACTGTTCTAAGGTACTGCTTGGAATCTGGCGCTAGGAGTAATAGTGTTGCTGCTGCAGGACCAGAGGATGCAGAAAGGGCAGAGAAGCCTTCTGGTGCTTTAGAGTCTGAAGAATATAAAAGCCAGCAGAAGCCACGTGGGAGCAAGGTTGCTGAGAGATGCCAGGGAGGGATTAGGGAAACCGTGCAAAGGCTGAGAAAAATTTGCAGAAAAAGCACCAAGGGTAGTTTGACGCCTCGTATTTTTGGGTTTGTCTCATTTGTTCTCATGCTGTGCAAGAAAAACTGCAAAACATCTCCTGTTGACTTGGGCTTTGGCAATCTGCTGAGTTTTTTCTGAAACCCTAATGGTTCCACTGCAGCCTGAAGATCCAAACCTGTCATCAGGTTGACCAGCTTCGCTCTCCGTCTTGCTGCTGGTTGGTTCTTCGGGCGTTAGACTGAATAGAAGAAAGAAATGAAAAATAAAACAAATCGAACTGGTTGGCATCGCACCATTTGAAAGGACTGTGCTTGTTGTCACCTACCAGTTCATTTCAGTTTGGTAGCCGGTGAGAAACTGGATTGAATCGGCTTTTCATGTTGGGTCTTCTGGGCTGCGCTGGAGCAGGTACCTGCGAAGTAAAATATTCCGCTTTCCGTCGTTAGCTCCAGTCTGCTGGGGATGATTTCTGTGCCTCTTCTTCCTGAACGTGTCTCTCTTCTGCCCAGGTTGTTGCTGGAAGGCACAGACGTGAACGCGAGGCACAAGCTGGGCTGGACTGCTCTCATGGTGGCAGCTATCAGCAGAAACTCCAGGTACGTTTGTTTCGGCGTTCGCCGTCACCTCCCAGCCGCCCCCCTCCCCTTTGGGTAAAGTCGTCCTGAGCTCCACCGAGGGTTTCCAGAAAGTTTGGGCGGGTTTGGGATGTGTCCTCGAGCTAAACCCCAGGGGGCTTTTCACTCTTCCTTTGCCCGCTGCGTTGTGTGAGAGATGGAGGTGGGCTGCTCTGCGGAATTGGCGGTAGATTTTGGCCTCCGATGAGTCCGTAACCTTGGGATGTCCTTGGGGCAGGCAGCCTAACACCCCACCAGCAGAAGTAGCTGCCGTAGGAGCTGCCGCGTCCCTCCTGGCTTGTGGGGCCGTTGCCGGGTCTTTCATGCTCGGCCTTTATGAAGCAAAAAGGCTGAATGCTGTGCCCTCCCTCCTTAGTTCCCATGCTGATGGCTGTGGCTTCTTGTAACCTTTTAAAGACACTCTTAAACATATTCAGTCTACAACTAAATTCAATTAGTTTTTTATTTAAGGAAAAAAGAGGAAAAGAAATCCAATTTTGGAAAACGTGGGACAGACGGGAGAATGAGCTTTGATGTTACAACCTCTCAGGGATGCTTTACTTAGTCACAAGTTCATAAGCAAAAAAGCCTAATTACTTGGGAAAACACAGGATTAAAGCAGGGCACAAAGGCTGAATATCCGCTCTCGGGCGACACGATTCGAATCCATGTGCCGAGTTCGTGTGTGGTGCAAACTTTGATGTGTGCTATGACAAGCTGAAAGCCGTCACCTCCTCGGGGAGCTCCTTAAGATGGGCACAGAGGCGAAGGCTCGGGACTGTTTGTTTAACTTTGATGTCCGAGCAGCAACGGGCCCCGTTGTTTGCCCGTCCGCAGAGGGACGGGCTCGGGAGCCTCCCACCTTGGCCAGTGGACAATGGTCAGCAATGGAGTGTGACGACTGTTGACCATTCCAAGCGACTGGTGGACCAGAACAGGGCTTCCCAAGTTGCAAAGGCTAAGAGGAGACAGGGAGAAAGGCCGTTCATGGTACAATAATTACCTAAAATCGGGTAGAAATGCTAATGAAAACATCTAGGCAGTAAAAGGCGTTGAGCGCCCCGGCTGGTCCCTCGTTACAGGCTGGCAGAGCGCTGACGACGACGTGTCTCATTTGGCTGCCCGGCAAAACGAAAAGCTTTTGGCTGTGTTGGGCAAATCGTGTTTATTTTTTCCCCCGTTTTGGATGAGTACGGACTTTGATTGAAAATTAAGAAGTCCTTGAGTATCTGCGGCTTGGTAGGACTTGTCTCCAGCAATATGGCAGAGGAGCGCTCAGAGGCTTCATGGAGGCAAACGTGAACGCAAGCCGGGCTTCCTCCTGGTGCCGCAGCTCTGTTGATGGCGTTGGGCCAGGCGTGGGTTTGGCTCTCCGTCCCCTTTCTCGCTTTGTCACCTCCGCCCTGGGGTCTCGCGGCTGGCTGGGAAGTGTATTGAGCTGGAACACGGGAGCGTTTGAAATTCCCTACGAATGGTTTGCTCCGGGACGTAGCCCACAGGGCGAGCTTTTTAACCCAAACCCCGGCAGAACTGGGCGTTGTGTCTGCGGTGGGCGGTGGAAGCGGAGAAAGCAGAGCCTGGGGCGCTGGTGGCTTTGGCTCGGTGGCGCGGGTTTGCCTGCAGAATTTTAAATGTTTATTAGCTTTTCCCTCCCAAATTCAGAGGGCCTGCTGGTTTTCTGGATCTCTTGCAATCGTTTTACGTACGTTAGGTTGGAACTAGTCTAAATAAAGACTTACTCTGCTTTGCAGTAGGATGCAGGATTATTATTACTATTATCTTTTCTCCAGTGCGGTCCCTCTGTAAAGAGCGATGATCTAAAATTGCTTTATCCAGCCACAGCAGCTGATTTGGTGGATTATAAGTTGTGATGGCTTTTGGTCCCGAGCCCGTCGGTCAAAGAGCCTCCGGGGGGAGGTGAGCCGGGCTCGCTCGTCAGCAGAGAGGTAACGAGGGGCTCAGAGACGGCCGAGCCGCAGCCAGGCGGGCCAGGGTCTGCACCGATCGTTGGGATAGAACGAGGTCATTCCGTGCTGCTTAACCTGCCGCCTCTGTGACCACCTCTGTTTTTAAGGTTGTTGATACCTGCGCAAGTCACCCAGCGTGGCTTTAGGGGGCTGTGACGCTGGTAGCTGGAATGAGTGTTTTCGGCTTAGAACCACTGAGAAAAAGTAAGCCTTCAGCCCCAAATTGCTGTCTTCCCAAAGTCGTTTTTCAGAGCAGAACTGTTTTTTTCAAGTCTCAGCTGTGCTGCAGGAGATTTCGGTGACCTGTCCTTTAGCCTTGTAATGTTTCCCAATTTTCACAGCCCTCACTCTGCCAATTAGACAGCTACAGTCCATATGTTTAATCGAATTTCAGAGGCACTGCATTAATGGTGTTTGTCAGTTGCTATCAGCTACAAGATAAAATCCCATGTGCCGGGGCAGGGAAGTTTGGGGTCTGTTTTTCCTTTTTACAACAAAACAATGATCATTCTCTTCCTCTTGAAAATGTCCTGTATCCAAAACACGGCAAGGCATTAAGAGGTTCTGGTACATTCCTACTGACGGGTTCCGAAGGGGAGACGGGTGCATAGCTGGGGAGGAGCGGGGTCAGGGCTTGCCATCACGCTGCAGTAGAGCCTTTCCCATGGGCTCCCGAAGGCTCCTAATCCCGGTGGATTTAGCCTCCCAGCGCCCTGTGAACTGGGAGAGGCACTGACACTTCCAGCAGCTCCAGGTCCAGGCAGGGGCTTCCCTCCCATCGCCTGTGCTCCAGGGGGCGGCTCTTCTGCAAGCCCAGAGCGTTTCTAGTCCCAGCTGGTGTCTTCCCCTGCAGAACATCCTGCTCTGAAATGCAGATGCACAACGTGCAGCGTGATTGCAGCTTAGCTTTGGCACCTCATAGAGTCATGGAATCACGGAATGCTTTGGGTGGGAAGGGACCTTCAAGCCCACCCAGTCCAACCCCCTGCCCTGGGCAGGGACACCTCCCACCAGACCAGGTTGCTCCAAGCCCCGTCCAACCTGGCCTTGAACACCTCCAGGGATGGGGCAGCCACAGCTGCTCTGGACATCCCCGACCACCATCTCACCGNGCCCCTGTTGAGCTTCTCCTCCACCACCACCCCCAGGTCCCTCTCCTCAGGGCTGCTCTCCATCCATTCTCCGCCCAGCCTGGATTTGTGCTTGGGATTGCCCCGACCCTCGTGCAGGACCCTGCCCTTGGCCTGGTTGAACCCCATGAGGTTTGAACGTCCTCCTATCCCAGGGTAGTTTTAGATCTAATGGAGAGGGACCATGCTACTGGGACACCTGAGATCCTCTCTGGTCTCTGCCCAGCGGCTGGCAGGGGTTATTTCTGTTTTTCTAGTGTCCCTTATCTGTGTGTCTGTCTGTGCCTTGGCTGGGCTCTCTCTTGCACTACAAAAACCCACAGCCCCAGCACGCGGCGCCAGCGCGTCCGGCCGCCAGACAGTGCTGCGGCGACAGCTATATAAAAGCGAAGGGAAGTGGCCAAACACTTCGGTCTGGGGTCGAATTCTGGTGTTTGTGTTCTAAAAACACTTCATTAAGGTAATTCAGGTGATACAAAAATACTGTTGAAAGAATTGTGTTCCTTTTATTTATTCTTTTAATTAGCTTATTACCTTGTTTCAGACCCTTCCTGAAGTGTGGATGGAATCACTTGTGGTTCTTTTTTCATGCCAGGGGGAGTCCAGCTCCAAATTCCTCGGCTCTGTGGTCGTGCAGGTTGTAACCCGGTTGTGGGCAAAAGCCAGATCCAGCTGCGAGCACGTTTGCACCAGCACAAGAAGCTTTTACGCTGTAATCCCCCTCTCCGGGGGAATTTGCCATAGCTTTAACGTCGCTGGTGGGGCAGGGGTGCTGGTTTTAGCCTAAGCGTAACAAGGTACAACTCCGAGTTTGCGTGGCCGGCGCTGCTGTGTCCTAACGGCGCGTTTCTGTTAAGGCCTGAGCAGTAACGCAGGCGAGTGGGTGTGCACGTACACACACGCCTTCCACCCTGCTTTTCATTCGCGTTTTTCAGCTGGAGTGGCTCCCAGCCTGTTCAATGTTCAGTCTTCGTGAAAGCCTACAGCTCTTCTGGATTTCAAGACCTATTTTAAAGTGGTTTCTTAATTCTCCTGGAAAGACATCAGCTTTAAAAAGGAGGATTTATAGCCTATGTGAAAAACACTGCTAGGGGCTTCTTTCTCTTGGCTGCCCCTGCTAGCTTTGCACGTTTAACATATTTATAGTAATTAACCTTGAATTAAATGCTTACTGAGAGCTTTGTGGGTTTTGTACCTTTGTTAAAATAAGCAACAAAGCTATCATACGTGGAAAACCAAAGCAGTTAGGACCTTAGCAGGCTGAGTGTCTATCCGCTTGCAGCGTAGTCACCTTTTCTGCATACAGCTGCTCTGTTTTCCGTTGTTTCAGCAGAAATAAACCAGCAGTGAAATATTGGCTCATCCTTACGGGGTGGAGAGCTGATTGTGCGGAGGGGGAAACCAAGGCGCAAGGCAGCGTGGAAACTCCCAGCCCCCGTGGGATGAGTTTGGGCAGGTATAAAACACGGGCACCTGGTTCTGCTGTCGTTCCTCACCATCGACGCCCAGTCCGGCGGGGAGGGAGCAGGTCACAGCACGGGTTTTGGGCTTCCAAAGTGATACGGGTAGCTCAGGTGGTGGGGAGGAGTGGCCGGCTGTGCTCCGAGGGGTGACCTCCTCACAGCGGTTCAGGCCTCTGCAAGGCTTTTGCAGCAGCAGCAGTACCCACGTCTTACAGCTGGAGAGAGAAGATGAATCATAGAATCACCAGATGGTTTGTGTTGGAAGGGACCTTCAAGCCCATCCAGTCCAACCCCCTGCCATGGGCAGGGACACCTCCCACCAGACCAGGTTGCTCCAAGCCCCGTCCAACCTGGCCTTGAACACCTCCAGGGATGGGGCAGCCACAGCTTCAAGAGGTAACGAGCACAAACTTGACCAGAGGAAGTTCCATCTGAACACGAGGAGGAACTTCTTTCCTTTGAGGGTGGCAGAGCACTGGAAGAGGCTGCCCAGAGAGGTGGTGGAGTCTCCGACTCTGGAGACATTCCAAACCCGCCCGGACGCCGTCCTGTGCAACCTGCCTTAGGTGACCCTGCTCTGGCAGGGGGTTTGGACTGCATGATCTCCAGAGGTCCCTGCCAACCCTGGTGATTCGGTGATTCTGTGATTCTCTGGGCAACCTGGGCCAGTGACTTGGCTGCAGCTGGGTCTCTGTCGCAGCGAGGTCTCTGTTTGCTGGGACAGAGGCCCCTGCAGCTCGGAAGGGCGGCAGGGGGTCCACATGGCTGCTTGCTTTAAGTAACTGTGTGCGTTTTCTCAGGTTTAGCAGTCCATCCTCTTCTTTCCAGCTCCCTTTTTCCTCTTTACTAATACATGGCTACAGTACTTCTGTCCATCTTCCTCCCCCCTTTCTTCGCATACCTCTTTTTTCACACACCCATCGTGTTTTGCACATAAATGAGCCCTTCATTCGCACCCCAAATCCCATGGGCAGCTGTGCGTGGGTGTTAGGGTGGTAGCCTCAGGGACGGCGGGAGAAGGGACAGGAGCTTCACCTAAAGAGCATTTCCGTAATTGAATGGGTGCTTTCGCTTGGAAGCTTGTCCCCACCTGCCCTCACCCATGGGTGCTCTTCTGTATGGACTGCTTCATGTTACCTTAGAGCAGGAGGAGACAACCTCAATGCTCTGTGCTGGTCAACCGTTCCTTCCATGTGCTTTTAAATGAGTCCTGCTTGTTTGGGTATAAACACCTCCCAGGCATACGTGCTCTTGTTTCATCAGGGGCTTTAGCCTCTGATAGGACGAGAGGAAACGGCCTCAAGTTGCGCCAGGGGAGTTTTAGATTTGGTATTAGGAACAATTTCTTCACCGAAAGGGTCATCAAGCATTGGCACAGGCTGCCCAGGGCAGTGGTGGAATCGCCATCCCTGGAGGTATTTCAAAGCTGGGCAGATGTGGCGCTGAGGGACATGGGTTAGTGGTGGGTTTGGCAGTGTTAGGTTGATGGTTGGACTCGGTGATCTAAAGGTCCCTTCCAACCTAGACGACTCTATGATTCCTTTCAGCTGTTCCCAACACCTCCTCTCCTCCATTTTCATTTTGCGTCTTTGCCTTCTTGCACACCCTTTCTCCTGCTCCCTCCGTCTTCAGGTCTAGGTCTCTTTGCCTTTCCTCACCTTTGCTTCTCAACACCTTCCTGCTGGGAATGCCTGGTGACAAGCGATTCCTCCCTGTGCCTTGACTCTCCTTTTCCTTCTCTTTCTGTGTAGATGGAAAGAGCTGTGGGTTGGAGGCTCTCACGCAGGACCAGAACCGGCCATGCTTGGCCCAGCATGGCCCTGTCCCTTCCTCGCCCTCCTCCTCCTCCTGCAGCCTGCCCTCCTCCGTCCCTCCTTAAGGAGAGGATTTGGGAAGCAGCTCTTTCTCTGCCGCTGTGTAGATTGCCGAGACTTGTGCCTCTTCCACATGTACCTGTACTTTGTGCGTTGAAGGTGCTGTACAGCTGTTTTATCCTGGTAATAGCAGTGCATCGTGCGTAGTGATACTCTAGTGGGTGGGTTCTAAGACGTATAGCGAAGGGTGACCTGTCTGGAGCTCTCTTCTGTCTATGGGCAATGACATGATTAACTGGCGCAGTCTTGTTACCTATATTAGGTACATACATCTGTTCCGTGTGGTTTTCTTCACTCCTTTCACTTCAGGCAACTCATTCAGAGCTGTCTGCAGCAGAGCTGGAGAAATATCTGGATGCCTTTGGAAGCACGTCTGGCCCATAGCGTTGCCTGTCAAAGAGCTGAGGAGTCGAACGTGGTTTTCAGCTGTGATGACAGCACATTTCGAGGGCTTGATCCTACAGACTGGGGCATTGTCTTCCAACTGCTCCCCTTCTGGGTGTCTGTGAGGGACAATGTCCACTTGGCCGATCCTGCATCGTACTTGCCCACCTGAGGAAAGGCCAGCGGCAACTGTTCCCCACGCTGCTCCTCGCTGCTTCGGCAGCGTCCCCATCGGAGACTTCTGTGAGCGAGCTCTCTTCTTTGCAGGGAAGAACGGCATCCGATGGCCTGCAGGTTGGGCGCAATGAGATACCACCAGCCGAGCAGGTCACTGCGCCTCTCCAAGCCACAGAAACCACCTCTGGGCACATTTTCTTACCACCGCAGGCAGGTAGCAGGGCTTCTTTTAACTCTCCTGCGCCGACGGCTGGGGGCACGTGGCAGCGGTGCTGTACCTTGACCACATCCCTGGAGCGTGAGCCACGTGAGTCACACTCTCAAGAGAAAACTGTTGTGAACAATATAGAATCATAGAATGGTTTAGGTTGGGAAAGACCTTTAAGATCATCCAGTCCAATCATTGACCCTACTCTACCAGCTCTGCCACTAAACCATGTCTCCAAGCACCACATCTACACCACTTTTAAACACCTCTAGGGATGGTGACTCAACCACCTCCCTGGGCAGCCTGGTCCAACGCTTGATAACTCTTTCAGTGAAAAATCTTTTCCTAATGTCCAGCCTAAACCTCCCCTGGCGCAACTTGAACCCGTTTCCTCTTGTCCTATCACTAGTTACTTGGGAGAAGAGACCAGCGCCCATCTCACTCCAACCTCCTTTCAGGTAGTTGTAGAGAGCAATAAGGTCTCCCCTCAACCTTCTCTTCTCCAGACTAAACAATCCCAATTCCTTCAGCTGCTCCTCATAAGACATGTTCTCCAAACCCCTCACCAGCTTTGTTGCCCTTCTCTGGACAATTACAACAATTATCACACTTCAAGTTGTTCTTTTTTTGCTTTTTGGATTCCATAATCTCTCATTTTATCCCTTTCTTGGGGAGGAAGGATCATTTTCATCTCGGTCAATAATAAGCCACCATGGAATGAGGGAATGCCGTGGCTGCCCTGCTTTCTGTGCCAGAGGTAGGCGTAAAAATATTCCTGGGAAGGCGCACATCCACGTTTAGACCTCATCTGAGAAAAAAAAGGAGAGAACAGGGGCTGGAGTGTAAACAGCAGCTCCCCCCGGCCCTCCTGCCCCCGCTGCGTTTCGCAGAGAGTTAAGATATAGCCACAGAAGGGATCTTCTTTGTGTCCAGGCGGGACCGGTGGCTTCTGCCAGAGCTCGGGGCAGCCGCATATCAAAACGCGTCGAGGCTTTCGCATTGTGCTGGTAACTCACGGTCGTGGGGATCGCTGGACTTCTTGGTTCACCAACCCCAGCTGCCGGCCCGTTGGTCCAGGCACGAGGTCTCTCCTGACGCAGCCCCAGTCACGTCCAGCCATCTCACCATTGATTTCCCCGCCCCCTGTATTGTATGTATGTATTTATTTATTTAACAGTATCTTGGTCCAGCCATTAAAAGCAGAAAGCACTTTCTCCAATCGATTAAACTGCCCGGCGAACTTCAGCTAAGCGTTGCCCTCTGAGTCATCACCAGGGTCAATTTAGATTTATATTCACGCTGATGAATAGGCTCTGCCTCTAATCTAATGAAAACTTGATCAGCAAATTAAAACTCGGCTTGTTGAGGCTGTTGAGCGCAGGTGAGTTATGGAGGGAAGCCGGCCTTCCCGGACCGGCTCAGCCTGCCGTCGGCATCCATCTCCCTCTGGGTATCTGGTGTGAAGTGTCGTTCTGCCCCAACACCGTCCGAGCCCGTGCCGAAGAGAGAGATGCCTTCTGTAGCGCCTTCACCAGAGCTTTCTCCATTGACCCCCACAGCCGTCTTACGAGCTGGGAAGTAGCCGCGCCTCTTCTCCCTGGGAAACCTGAGATTTTTACCCAAACTGCTAGACCGTGCTTTGCGACCACCATCTGATTTTGCAAATCCCTTGCTTATTCCAATGACGTCCACATGCTTTACGCTGATGAGCGCAACCGCTCTGTATTCTGATGGCACCGTTACCTTTCCTAAAGGCTAATTAGCTTCAGTGTCCCATTACCTGCAAATTGGATAGGTACGATCGATATTTGTGATTCCTGGAATGTCTGGCTGGTGCAGAAGTGCCTGGAGGGGACGTCACATCCCAAAAGCAGGAGGTGAGATTGAAAGATGATTGGAGAGGGAGGCTGAATGTGCAACGCGTTGTTATTCCACCAGTGAGTCCTTCCTGTGTACGAGCTGGATCGCAGCCCGAAACGGGGCCAGGCTTTGGGAACACCAGATTTTGCCAGTAAGAGCGGGTATCCGTGCTTATTAAACGTGAGCCTCCCAGCTATCTGAAGAGCTAAGGAAATGTTTCCTGTCGCTGGGGGGAAATGGTGTAAAGGGTTGTTAATAGAACAGAGCAGTTCTGGCATCATCACCTCCCGCTTTCACTCCTAGACCACCTTGCATCTAGCATTTGTGGTCCTCTGGTAAACTTTTCTTTGCCCGGAGAGAAACGCTGAAGGTGTATGCGATGAATGGAGAGGAGGAGAGGGCGGCCTGGGAGTCGCTGAAGGTGCTGTCTGATGAAGTGCCTGGGAAGAACATTCATTTCAACGTAGTCACTCAGACCAAGAGAGGAAGATGGATGGAGTTACAGGGCTATGAAGATGATCGGGGGACCGGAACATCTTTCTTTTGAGGAAAGGCTGAGGGACTTGGGTCTTTTTAGCCTGGAGAAGAAAAGACTCAGAGGAGATGTCTTCAAGGGAGGGTGCCCGGAGGATGGGAGCAGTCTTTTTTCAGGGGTGCCCAGTGAGAGGACAAGAGGTAACAGGCACAAACTTGACCATAGGAAGTTCCATCTGAACATGAGGAGGAACGTCTTGACTGTGAGGGTGGCGGAGCACTGGAAGAGGCTGCCCAGGGAGGTGGTGGAGTCTCCAACTCTGGAGACGTTCAGAACCCACCTGGACGCCATCCTGTGCAACCTGCTGTGGGTGACCCTGCTCTGGCAGGGGGGGTTGCACTAGATGGTCTCCAGAGGTCCCTGCCAAGCCCTGTGATTCTGTGTTACCAAGGAAATTACAAGTCATTGTGTGTTACCATATGACTCATTCGGTACCCGTAGCTCACCCCTGGGCTGCAAGGTTGTGGATTAAAGTCCTACACCGGGACTTGGGATCATTTCTCTTAAAATGAGGAAGATGGATGGACCTCAAAATATATCATAGCCTGTCAGCTAAAATTGGAGTAGAGGGATCTCTTTGGTGTTGACAGCTACAAGGACAGGGTCCAAGAAGGGCAAGTTGACCATATCAGAACCTGTACTTGTAAGGACTTGAATGATCAGCAAGGCCTGGCTTTCTGGTGTAGGCGCTGGAAGCCCTGATGCAAGAATCAGGATGGTAAGTCAGCTGCTGGGGCAGGATAATCAAAGGCTTAATTGAGGCACATTGCACTAATGATGGCTTCTGTTCAGTAGATGGCCATCTCTAGGAGCACGGAGGTCATCAACACAGATCCCATAGGGCAACATGGCAGTGCCTGCCCCACCATGCTCCATCCGGCATCTCCTGCTTTTCACAGGGACTGCCTCTTCAAGATCTCTGATGCGGTTCTCTTGCTGACTGGGCTGACCACAGTAGCACCAAGTACTGGAGATACAGAAAGTCTCCTGAGGAATCCAGCACTGGGTCTTCTGGAAGAACTTCGCACAGATCAATGACCCGCGCTAGAGCTTTCCCAGGTAGAAAGCCTGGCTGTGGCACATTTACTTCCCCTGTTTCACAGCCCTGGGGAGATGGCACACCTCCCTCCCAGCACTGCCAACCAGGCACCAAAAGTAGGATTGCAGGTCTCCTGCCTAATGATCTACCTGATGACCAGAGGTGGAAGAGTCTGGGCTGGTGGGCTTTGACTATAGCTGTTCTGGACAGCCACGACTGTGCACTGGCTTTGCTTGCAGCCAAACTTCTCTCTTGCTTTCCATTTTGCTGGGGCCATAGAGGTCAGTGGTAAAGGCCGGGCAGTGTCCCTTTGTATGGGGCAGCACGTTGGAGCTGGGAGGTGGAGGTGAGCCTGGAGCTAGGCAGGCTGAAAAGCCCTTGCTAGAGGTACTGAAGGACTTTTAGGATAGGTTTTGTGTCCCATGCCTTACTGATGGTCCTAAGGTGGTCCAAGGACCTACAGGCTTGTTGTGTGGCTGGAGAGATGGCACTCCTACATGAGATGTCCTCACTGATGTGGCCGTTAGGAGCGATGTAGCAGGGCAGTGTAGACATGGCTTTTCTGAACACGGACGGGGGGAGTCAGCGTCTTTTCCCTGGCAGCAAATTGTCTGTTCTGAGAGGACTGAGGATGAGACAGGAAGGTTATATCTCGCTGGAACTATGATGAAGATAGCAGATGATCTCACACGCTGACCCATGCACCAAGACCAAAACTGCTGAATGAAATGAAAGAAAATTCAGGCTAGTTGGAGGGATTTGAGTGGTAGAGAGGGAGCACGTCTACGATGGGAGGCTTCGTAGGCCTTCACGTCCCCCATTGCTGGTATCTGAACGTAGGAGAGATGATCCCCCCTCCTTAGTGCCAGTCCTAAACCATCAGATATCTAACTTGATCATGGGTGTGCAACTCAAACCATTCGAGAAAATCTTCAGTGTAGGGTGGTCCTGACTACATTGAAATTGTGAAATATCATAGTTGGGAGTCGCGTTTGACAAATAAGGTCCAGTGCGTAGACTCATGGAATCGTAGAATCACAGAATCACGGCAGGGTCTGGGTTGGAAGGGACCTTAAAGACCATCTAGTTCCAACCCCCTGCCATGGGCAGGGACACCTCCCACCAGACCAGGTTGCTCCAAGCCCTGTCCACCCTGGCCTTGAACACCTCCAGGGATGGGGCAGCCACAGCTTCTCTGGGCAACCCCGGCCAGGGTCTCACCAGCCTCAGCGTAAAACATTTCATCTCAACCTAAATATTTGAGAACAAAGGGCATTGTTAAAATACAGATATTAATGAATTCTGTATGCACACACAGGAGATGGCAGGAGGGTCTCCTGGCTTCCAGCCTGGTGCTTTGCTCGCTAGAAGTGACTTTGGACGTGGTGAGGAGCGTACCAGTGCCGGTAAGGAGCTGGCCACTTGTACCATGTTCAAAGAATAAAATAATCACCTTTTATTCTGCTAATGCATTTGTGGAGTAAATGGGAGAGGAGCTTAAGTTAAATTCCAAATGTGACTTGACAAGACACAGCCTGCAGATACATGTCACTCAGTCTGGGGTGGACGTCGCTGTCAGCCCGTGAGCCGCGTCACCAGTGATGAATGCTAACTAACGAGTTACTGTCTAGTTGTCATGGAAAGCTTGAACCCTGGAAAAAAAATTAAGAATTAACTGGCTTCAAGCTGCTTTCAGAAGTGGTGAGAAATCTAATTCTTGTCTGATGATTGTTCGGGTTTGGAAGCGGAGAGGGAGGACTTCCACACCCAAACTGCCTGGCCTGCCTGCCTCCCGCTGACCAGACCTGCTGCAGCGTGTTGATAACTTCTCAGGTCTGGAGACTGAGAGCCTGCGTCCCACCACGTAGGAGAGCTGTCGTACGGGATGTCCTGCTGGTGTTGCCATGCTGGTCAGCCCTAGGAGGACCTGCCTCTCCGGCGGGCCCTGCAGCTACAATATAAGATAACGGGGAAGGTCTCCACACCTTCAGAGATGAAATCTTGCAGAAGCCCAGCAGCCGCTGGGCTGGTTGCGGATGATCAGGCTGTCTTCGGTGGTGATCTCACACGAATCGCCTGGTTCTCAGAGACGGGGATTTGACTGAACTTCATGCAGGAGTCAAATGCTTTTCCTCCAGAACCCCATATAATTAATACCGTCGAAACCTATTTTTGAAATGCTGAGGTCGGTGCTTCGTCTGGTGAGGGCAGAAAGAGGCAAAGAAAGACTAGCTGTCTCACAGCCGACGTGGGTGCAAGAGATGCCTTTCCCAGGGTGGCTTCCGTGAGCTGCATCGAGGTAGGGGGACGGCTGGAGTGAGTGCTATGAATTGTAGGGCAGAAACCTCGGAGTGAGTCGGGCCCTTCCAGCCCCTGCCTACTGCCGTGCTGCGCGCTGAAATGCTGCGCGCTTCTTGTCTTGGTAGGGTGGCACCTTTATGAAAGGAGGCTTTGGTGCTGTAGTGGTGGCATCCCAAAAGCAGAAGTAATCACACAACTTAGTTTTGCTTCCCTTAACCTAAAGAGCGTTACAAGAATCTTCCTGTTGGCGGGGGTAGGGATGACCTTGGAGCTGAGATCTGGCTCTGACTGTGCATTTACTGCGGCTGGGGACAGTTTCCAGCACTGATCCAGACTTACTGCGTTATGGGGACAGAATCACAGACTGGTTTGGGTGGGAAGGGACCTTCAAGCCCACCCAGTCCAACCCCCTGCCCTGGGCAGGGACACCTCCCACTAGACCAGGTTGCTCCAAGCCCCGTCCAACCTGGCCTTGAACACCTCCAGGGATGGGGCAGCCACAGCTTCTCGGGGCAACCCCGGCCAGTGTCTCACCAACCTCCCAGTCCACAATTTCCCCCCAATATCTCCTCTAAATCTGCCCTCTTTCAGGGTAAAACTGTTGCCCCTCGTCCTGTGGCTCCACTCCATGGTGGGCTGGGAGCACGACTCATGCTAAGAGGGTGTTCTGTGCAGTTCTTCTTGGGAGGGCTGTGTTTCCCAGCAGTGTCAACCCTGCCTCAAGTGCCTCCCACATCTGCTTGGTTTCAGAATATGCTGGTGTGGTTGTATTTGTTGAAGTCTTCAATTGTGGTTGTTGGTTTAGCTTTCCTTCGCTAGCTGGGCATGTTTGAGGAGGGCTTCCTGAGCACTGTCTCCGTCTCACTCTCTGAAGGACTTGGATTACTCATGTTCTGCCTCTGCCTTATTTTTGTTCTGGTTTGTAACAGCGTGGTGAAGATCCTGCTCGCGGCTAATGCAGATCCAAACCTTGGAGATGATTTCAGCAGCGTGTATGAGACTGCCAAGGAGAAAGGCCTCCATTCCTTGGAAGGTAATGTTGGTTGTGTGCAGCTACCTGCATGTGCTTTTCAGGTCCCAGAATGTTTCCTGGCTTTGAAATGGAAATTTGACCTCGTTTTTAAGAGCTAGCTTCAGCTTTCATTTAAATGCCGAGTAACTGATGGTACGTGGGTGAGTGTGTGTCTGAAAATGAGAGAAAACATTATGTAGATGTTTATGAGAAGCAATCCTTCAACGTCCCAGAGATAACCTGGTTTTATACAGCCAGAAGATAACAACGCTGTGGATAGGCGTGTCATCCCGTCGACCCACACGCAGGCACTGGCTGGGGAAGGAGAAGGGTTCAAGGCAGCGCATCCCACCAGTGGCCTTGCTCTAGAGCTTATAAGTAGATATAAAATGAAGAAAGCCTTGGCCAACTGAAATAAAACTGAGTGGCGTAACTGGTCGCGGTTACGGCTGCTGGTTTTTGGGCAGGCGTTAATGCTGGCTTTCAGCCCTTGAAGTCTTTACATGCAAACGAGGAAATCTTCTGCAGCTTTATTTCATCTTGTTAGGATTTTTCCTGGCCAATGTCTTGCGTTCCAGTCTCACCCCCATCGCTGGGGGGTTGAGGCAGTCCTGACCCCACTAAAACATCCCCGGCTGTTGCTTTCCCCGTTCCAGAGGCCTCTTCCCCATCTGAGTGCTGACCCACTGGCCCTGACTCTGAGCTGGCAGACCATCAACGTGTCCCAGCTGTCCCCACCACCCTGCTGGAACTCAGCCAGCTGCCGGGACTTGCGTTCCTGGGAGCTACTGTGTCCACAGCAACTGCATTTGTGTGCTCTGACCTTCTGCNAAGGTCTCCCCTCAGCCTCCTTTTCTCCAGGCTGAACAACCCCAGGTCCCTCAGCCGCTCCTCACAAGACTTGTGCTCCAGACCCCTCACCAGCTGCGTTGCCCTTCTCTGGCCACGCTCCAGCCCCTCAATGTCTTTCTTGGAGTGAGGGGCCCAAAACTGGACCCAGTATTGGAGGTGGGGACTCACCAGTGCCGAGTACAGGGGGACCATCACTGCCCCAGTCCTGCTAGCCACACTATTCCTGGTACAAGCCAGCTGAAGGTAGACCTTCTCCCAGCTCCTGGAAAGAGAACATTGGAGGAAGCCACACGGGTTGTCCAGATCCTCTGTTTGCCCTGCAGAGCCTAAATCCCGTGGTGACATTATCCATTGGTCTGTGCTTTTTGCCTCACCGCTGAGAGCTGTACGAAGTCTAATGAAGGTGTAATATTTGAACCTTTCATAAAACACGGTTGAATTAGGAAGATGAATCAGTGAGGGGACGGTTTTGACAGGACGTTATTTTATTTTTAAAAGCTCTCTGCTCTCATCCCTCTCCGTAACCCACCCGTGCAATAGACCTGCTCCTTGATGGAAGTGAGAACACGCGTATATCGGATCGCTGTAGCAGTGAATGCAAAATGTATGAAACAACATTAAAAAATGAACAATGGAATGCCAATACATAATGCATGTACGTAGACTTTATTTAAGACAAAGTATATCAACCAGTAAAGTTAATTGTTTTTGTCTGCATTCATCCCTCTCTAATGTTATATATTTTTGGGGTGAAGAAAAGATAAGGCCACTCAGTAAGAAGTTGCATTAATTCTTTGGTTGACGTGTTTTATTAAAAAGAATAAATTCAGTTGCATTTTTAAAAAGAGAGGGAGAGAGAGAAACTGCCTTTGTTTTTTACTTTTTTTTACCCATTTACATATTTCGTGTATAAATATTTTTTCATAAAAACATCCAAATCGAGAGGGTATGCTCCGCAAACACTGCACAAAATATATTACAGACATTTATATGGATGGCAGGAAGGGAGACAGAGGGCTGAAAATTTCCAGGCACCCAGTGATTGATGGTAGACGAGGCTTCCCCTGACGCTTTATTGAGTTTCCGATGATTATCTCTCTCTGAGACATTTTTTACAGATGACGGCCGAGCTGTCACAACGGACCATGGGGGAAAAAACCCAACAATAATAACACTTTAATCTCTTTACTGCACTGCTCCCTAGTATCTCAGATTCATCTTCCCTGACGCACGCAGTTCATTATCCTGCTCCTCCCTGGGTAGGAAATGACGACAAATAAATAAATATACATACTCACCCTGTACGCTTGGAGAAAAGACCCAGGAAAGGAAAGGAGCCAGGGCATTAATTGATCTTCCTGGAGGTACTGCGGTTCATTAGTGGAGATGCTGGGCTAGGATGGCATCAGGTATTCCTTACGGTGTTTGTCTCTTCTGAACTTTTCAAATCTCCTGGAAATCTGTCGGTAGCTCTTGGACAGCTCTTGGAAGGTGGAGATGGCGCCGCAGGGGATCCACCCTCCGGCTCTGCCCGCTTTGCTGTGACAAGGTATTGGGTGCTCAGAGCCCTTTTGACTTCTCGATGGCGAAGTCCCTGCGGGTGGGCGTGCTGAGTTTTGGTTATGTACCCCTTCACCACGGAGCTGAGCGCACCTCCAGGAGCGGGATTTGGCCCACCAGTTGGGCGCCGTTAGTTCAACAGGAGACACAGCGGGTGCCAGCCCCGCCGTCGCTCAGGCTGCATGGTGGGGCTGAGTGCTTGTGGGGCTTCCTCATCTCCCCAGGTTGGGGAGAAGGGTTGTGGCCAGGCCGGGCCCTAGCGCCCAGCTGAGTGCGAGGTGGATTATTCTCCATTAGCTCTGGAATGGCTGCAACAGCCTCCCTTTCCTCAAAAACCAGATATAAGGTGCAGTGCCTGTCAAACCTGCAGCCCTGAGGGATAGAATCACAGACTGGTTTGGGTGGGAAGGGACCTTCAAGCCCATCCAGTCCAACCCCCTGCCCTGGGCAGGGACACCTCCCACCAGACCAGGTTGCTCCAAGCCCCGTCCAACCTGGCCTTGAACACCTCCAGGGATGGGGCAGCCACAGCTTCTCTGGGCAACCCCGGCCAATGTCTCACCACCCTCCCAGTCCAGAATTTCCCCCCAATATCTCCTCTAAATCTGCCCTCTTTCAGGGTAAAACCGTTGCCCCTCGTCCTCTGGCTCCACTCCCTGATCCAGAGTCCCTCCCCAGCTTTCCTGGAGCCCCTGGAGGGACTGGAAGGGGCTCCAAGGTCTCCCCGCAGCCTTCTCTTCTCCAGGCTGAACACCCCCACCTCTCCCAGCCTGTCTTCCCAGCAGAGGGGCTCCAGCCCTGCCATCATCTCGGTGGCCTCCTCTGGCCCCATCTCCAACAGGTCCATGTCCTTCTTGTGATAGCATCTCCTTGTTGATAGAAGAGCCAGCGAAGATGGTGAATGCTGAAATGAGAGGGGCATCTGCCCTCCCGTCAGACATGAGAGTGGTGCTCCTATCTGATTCTCAGCTATGGAACTCTTGACCTCGTTGGTGGCTGTGGTTGTCCCTCTGGCCAGACTTTAGATCAGGCTTCTCTGTGGAGTGCTGAGTGCTCTCAGGACTGGTGGTGTGAAGATGCCATCTCTGCTCCCGTAAGTCTCCCTTCCTGGCTAATCAGCAGCCTGGTATTGTTGTTTCCTTCAATACCTAAAAAGAACTGCTCGTTTTCCACTCTCTGTTTTTGCTGTTGACTGGGGCTTAAAACCCAGGAGGTGTCCTCACGCCTGGCCCTTAGACCAGCTGCAGAAGAGTGTCGGTGCTGCAGATCCTTCCTGCAGGGCGCTGGGCCCTGGGTGCCGGAGCCCTGCCCAGGCGCATGGGCTGCTCTGCCGGGAGCTCCAGAATCAGGAATTTGCTTGAAAACCAGGTGATGGTGGGACAGCGTCCTCTCCTGCCGCAGCTTCCCCGCTGTCTGCTGGCGTCACCTCTGCCTTGCAGGAATCGCTCTGACTGTCGGGAGGGGTTTTTCCTGGCTTGGGAGAATATTCCCTCCTTTGCCTCTGTACGTCAGTTGGATTTAACGCATTCCCCCATCTTCCAGCTTTTTGCAGTCCGAACTCTGATTTTGCCCCTGATCTGGAAGACTTGAGTGTTTCGGTGTGTCTGTCACCGCGCCGTCCTTCTCCTGTCCTCCTGGCAGTGCCTTGGCCCGGCTTCGCTCTGGCCGGCAAGCACAAGTCGTTGGGCTTGCCCTTTGGCAGGGTGTCCCCACGCGTTGGCATTCAGTAACAGAGCTCAAGGGAAGAAAAAAATCAGAATTAATCAGCTTTAGAAAGCAGCCGTTTCTGTTCAAAGAAACATGACAATTTCTAGGTCTGATTTCACAAAACCTGCGAGGGCTCGGTGTAATTGCACATGCTCAGGGGATTCCAGGCTTTCTAGTGAGTGACAAAATGCGTTATTGTGAATTATTCCTGTCCCGGTAGCGTTGAGGAGCACACCTCACGGAGCACACCGTGCTGGTGGCTGAGCAAACACAGGATAAAAACTCAAAGTCCCAAAGAACAGCTGGTTTCAACAGGAGACCAGAGATGGCAAGCAGGTACGTACGGAGAGGAGCAGAAGGGCGCCGAGTGTCGTGCTCTGCAGCTCTTGAACCCCTATTACTTTTCAGTTAACAAAGTATTTTTGAAGAGTTCCTGCTTTTAAATGGCTCCTTCTTGATGTTTCTGGGAAGTGTGGAGTAGAGGAGGCAGCTCCTGGAGGAGATGGGCCCATGGGCAATGGGAGCGGTGTGATAAGGGAAGCTCAGCATGACTCCGAGGAGATCCACGGGCATTCCCAGCCGGCTGCTGTCCCGAGGACCTGCAGCGCAGTTGTCCCTCAGCCTCTCCGGCTCTTTTCTCTTGGTTGTGGCTTGTAGGTTTTGATGCTTTGTGCTTCCAGCCTGAAGTGGGTGCAGGCTGCTGGGATGGTGTTTTGGCTGGGGGAGGAAGGTGGTGTGGAGGAAGCATGGAATGGTTGTTCTCTAGCCCTTCTGGACAGAAAAAGGGGAAAAAAAAGCAGAAGTCTCAGTATTGGTTGCTTGTGTGGAATCCTGATTTCACTTTGAAGGGGCGAAGAGGCTGTGGTTGGAACAAGGCTGAGAGGTCTTCTCTCGGGCTTTCTCCAACCACCTCCTCCCCTGCCCAGGTGCTGTGAAGGCAGTGACCGGGATTTATGGAAACTGTGTTGTCTTCATCTCCCCTGCTGCTCAGTGGAGTGGAGACAACAGCCACCAGAAACCCGCACGGCATCCTGCTGGTCTCCTGGAAAAGGCCATCAGGCCCTTAAGAAGCTTCCAGACCGGTGGCGATGGTCCATGCTGGCAGACGAGCAGTCCTGTACTTCGTCTCTGCGAGCTGAGCTTTCGTTCTTCTTCCCCTGCAGTCCTTGTAACCCGGGAGGACGACTTCAGCAACCGCTTGAACATCCGAGCCAATTTCAAGGGCTGCACAGCTCTCCACTACGCCGTGCTGGCTGATGACTACCTGACGGTCAAATTGCTGCTGGATGGAGGTGAGTGTCGTAGCTCCAACCGGCTCTTGGGCCAGGAGCTCTTCTTCTGAGCAGACCTGACCCACGGAACGGTTGGGCTCAGACAAGGACCACGCTCTTTCATTGCCAGGATTAGATGAGATTTACTGTTTGCTTTAGTCTGTTTTTTAGTTTCTGTGTTCCCCTTCACCCCCCCGTGGGTTTTCTCATGTACTTCTGGTGGCTCTTCTCATCTTAATCATTGAGTCTTCCCCGTCTTCCTGCAGTTCGGCGGGGATGCCTCCCCTGGTCTCTCTGATCCGTACTTTGAACATTTCCCTGTTGCAATTTGCACTCTACTCATCTCTCATATCCCTTACGTACCTGTGCGGCGTGGAATTGAAGAGCCTCCGCTTAACTGGGAATGGATCTGCTCTGTAGACAAGGCACGGGGTAGGTGCCGGTACCTACGTTAAGTGGTTGAACCTTGGGTACTGTTGGCGCCTTGGCAGTGCAGCTCGCGTGGGAACTGGTAGAAATTAGCTTGTGCGGTTATTGGTCCTCCCGGTTAGGTCACAGAGCCCTTCTCCTCATGGATCCTGCTGTACTGTCATCTCTTACGGACTCACGGCTCTAGATTACAGATACCTAGAGATACTTCTGGTTGGATTCAATGATCTTAAGGATCTCTTCCAACCTAAATGATTCTACGATACTGAAGAGATGAAAATGTGTAGGATTATAGCATAGTTGGGGTTGGAAGAGACTTCAGGAGGTCTCTAGTCCAACCTCCTGTTCAAAGCAGGGTCAGTTGTGAGGCCAAAGCAGGTAACTCAGGGCTTTAGCCAGCCGGTTCCCGAAAATCGCCAAGGATGGGCACTGCCCGGCCTCTCTGGGCAACCTGGTGCCATGCTTGACTGTCTTCGTGAGAAAAATGCTCATCAGCACTAGTGGAGGAGAAGAAGAAGATGCATTTAGCTGACAGAATAGAGATGTGCTACCATGACAACAGATTTTTATATTTACCCTCCTGCTGCTCTTTACCAGGATGACATTTGCGTCTCTGTTATGCTGTTACCCAGAACCGGAGTCTGCTGAACGTCTGTCGGCATGTGCTGCTAAATTAGCTGCATCTGCCCGCGATGCAAACCGGTCTTGCAGACCGCAGAGCTCGTCAGGAGACTTCTGCTTCCCTCCGGATTTGTGCCCTTTGTCCCTAGCGCTCCTCCTACTACTACAACCATTTCAGCCCCTCTCCTCCCTGCAGGTCACCCGGGGAGCCTCTGAACGAGCCAGAAGCAGCGATGCTGTGCCGGCTTCCACCTGAGTGCTTGCCAGCAGCCTGCTCTCAGCCAGCCCCTGCGGCGCGGAGGCTCTCTAGTGCCTCTCTAGCCGGATTCTGATTTTTTGCAAAAATTTTAGGAACACCTTAATCTTCGTGGTGTGGGCGTCTGGGGAGTTCAGGAGTTAATTCGAGGGAAGCAGGGTGGCAGATAATTGTACGACGGGCTCATTCCTTAAGAAAGCAACTAAAAAGGTAATGGAGAGTAGCATCCGTGCAGGCTAAACATCCCCAGAAGAGACGAAGAAAAATAATTGTAGGTTCAAAATACTGAACCCTGATAGTCATCTACACCAGATGCTCGTTATCTTTTGCAGAGAGAAAAATAAGAGTGCAAGGTTGAGATTCAATACGGCTGAATTCCACAGTTAACTCTGGGGCAGGATTTCTCTCTGGGAGCCTGCCAGATCCCAGAACCCTGTCTCTTGCCCATAAATAAACCCCCAAAAAGGAGCCACTGAAAGAAGACCTAGCACAAGTGGATTTAGCCAGGGTTCCTCAGGGATGCTTGCGGAGGAGGGAGCTGAAAAAGCAGGCAGCTGCTCTGAGGCTGTGGGAGTGTGCGCCTGTGGTGACTGGGAAGTCCTCAGACAAAAATATCGGCCCGCCTGCGGTCCAGAACATTTGTCTGACACGGCAGACCCACGCCGTGTTCGCAGCCTACGTCGGCACCGCATGCACGCTGAAGCCGGCACATCTGCTGCACCCTCCAGCTGCAGGTCTGCAGCAGCTGCTTGTCCAAGGGTGCTGGTCCAAGGGCTACAAAGATGATTGGGGGGCTGGAACTTCTTTCTTATGAGGAAAGGCTGAGGGACTTGGGTCTGTTTAGTCTAGAGAAGAGAAAACTGAGGGGGGATCTCATCGATGGTCATCAATACTTAAAGTGAGGGTGCCGGGAGGAGGGGAGCAGTCTTTTTTCGGGGGTGCCCAGTGGTAGGACAAGAGGTAACAGGCACAAACTTGACCATAGGAAGTTCCATCAAAACACGAGGAGGAACCTCTTTCCTTTGAGGGTGGCAGGGCAGTGGAAGAGGCTGCCCAGAGAGGTGGTGGAGTCTCCGCCTCTGGAGACATTCCAAACCCGCCTGGATGCCGTCCTGTGCAACCTGCTTTGGGTGACCCTGCTCTGGCAGGGGAGTTGGACTAGTTGATCTCCAGAGGTCCCTTCCAACCCTGGTGATTCGGTTATTCTGTGGTGGTCAGGAGAAGCCGCTCCAGCAGCACCTCTGAGGTCCCGCAGTGGCGGGCAGACAGGCCGGTGGGGAGGAGTGGGGTGGTGCTTCCCCCTCCTGAGCAGTGAGCCGTGGATGGGTTTATGATGGCAAGTGCTACGGGCAAGACTGGCTCCGTGGTGGGACGGAGAGAGGCATGGTGGTCGAAGTGCTGGCACAGAGAAGTCCCCGTCACAGCGGTGTTGTGAACAGATCTGAGCAGGATGGCTCTATGGCGCTTGAGGCCGGGGAGTGTTTCACATGCGAGGTGGGATGAATCTCAACAGCAGCGTTTTCTTGCTAAAAACGCCTAAAATGGGTTGGCAGCGCAGGCAAGGGGCAGCCTGCTGTGAAGGTGGTGCAGAGGCACAGGCACGGTGTCAGCAGGGACATAGGGACAGTGTGGTGAGGAGAGGAGGCGATGGCAGAGGCTGAGAGGTCTTCTTTGGTCTGTGGAGTTTGGGCTCGACAAACCTTCCCCACGCCCGCTGGGGCAAAGCTAGAGTGACATTTTTCCCAAAGATACCCACCCCGTGTCCAGAGAAGGGCAACAAAGCTGGTGAGGGGTCTGGAGAACATGTCTTATGAGGAGCAGCTGAAGGAATTGGGATTGTTTAGTCTGGAGAAGAGAAGGTTGAGGGGAGACCTTATTGGTCTCTACAACAACCTGAAAGGAGGTTGTAGTGAGATGGGAGCTGGTCTCTTCTCCCAAGTAACTAGCGATAGGACAAGAGGAAACGGGTTCAAGTTGCGCCAGGGGAGGTTTAGGCTGGACATTGGGAAAACATTTTTCACTGAAAGAGTTATCAAGCGTTGGAACAGGCTGCCCAGGGAGGTGGTTGAGTCACCATCCCTAGAGGTGTTTAAAAGTGGTGTTGATGTGGTGCTTGGAGACATGGTTTAGTGGCAGAGCTGGTAGAGTAGGGTCAATGGTTGGACTGGATGAACTTAAAGGTCTTTCCCAACCTAAACCATTCTATGATTCTTCCTGCCTTTGCAAGTCTCCCTGCGAACCGCGAATGGTTTTAGGTGACTGAAAGCACCGAGGTGGCTGCCTGGTTATCCGCTGTACAGGTAAAACATGGGTGCAGAGAAGTGAAGTTGGCACTGAAGAATTTCGCCATACGGAATGAATAACGGCAAGTCGCGAGTCCAGCTCATTTCTACATCTGGCAGCTGTGTGGGGGCTGTTACAGTCCAGGCCTCTTTTCATCGAGAGGACCGCGGGGTTTGTTCAAAAGCTGCTTCTGCAGCTGTACTGGAGCCACTGCCGTCTTTGTGCGTGCCGGCTTCTGCTGCCCAATGCTCAGAGCGAGGGCTTTGTTCATGGCAAAGTGGCTCAGCTCAGAAGAACTCGCTCGGATCTCAGAAAAAAAGCGTGTAACAACCTGTAGGACTGTGTCTGAGTACAGCTGAAGGGATTGTGTGTCAAATCAAAGTGAAAATTCAGAATTTAGCCAGCCGTAGCACTGAAATGTGACCATCGTGCGTAGAATCATAGATGTTGGGATGGAGGATGCCCTCAGCAAGTTTGCTGACAACACCAAGCTGTGTGGAGCCGTGGACACGCTGGAGGGAGGGGATGCCATCCAGAGGGACCTGGCCAGGCTGGAGAGGTGGGCCCGTGCCAACCTCATCAAGTTCAACCAGGCCAAGTGCAAGGTCCTGCACGTGGGTCGGGGCAATCCCAAGCACAAATCCAGGCTGGGCGGAGAATGGATGGAGAGCAGCCCTGAGGAGAGGGACCTGGGGGGGGTGGTGGAGGAGAAGCTCCACATGAGCCGGCAAGGTGCGCTGGCAGCCCAGAAAGCCCCCCGCATCCTGGTCTGCATCCCCACAGAAATCCTTCTGGATACAGATTTGAGACAGTCTACACTAAGAATGCATTTCCAAGTGAAAGTCATCATCTTGCAAAGACAGGAGCGTGTCCCAGTGCTTGGCGCCCGGGACCAGCAGTCCACCAGCATGACCTTCCACTTGATGCCAGGAGCTGAGTTTGCAACGTTCTTTGGGTTGATCCGTATTCGCCAGCCCATCCACCCCACCCGCTTACCCTTCGCGGTCGTAGTTATGATGAGAATTTGTGACGATTTGCTTGTTAAGGGGAACGCGTCCCCCGCCTTTGTCAGGTGGACCCTTGGGAGCTGGCAGCGTGGCGGCAGACCTTTCCCTGTCCCGTTGGCGAGCGTGGCAGGCTGGAGCTCCATTCGGCGCCTGACACCAGGTTTTCGTGGCAGTGACTGGGGGTGGGTGTTCCCCGCCTCCCGGTTCTGCCCGATAACAAAGCGTCGGTCCCTGCGTCCTTGTCGCTATAATCTGCGATGAATACATGGCTGAAGATCTCAGCAGCGGAGATCGAACACCTTTCAGAGCGTGCCTGCCCCGGGCCTTTTGTGAGGCTAATTTCCCCGCGCGGTCTGCCGTTGACGTCCCCGCCTAGGATGTCTCCTGTTCGCTGACGTGGAACAGGCTCCCCTCGCTCCCTCCCCGCGCTTCCCTACACCTGCCTTTTTACCAACTGCCCCTTTACTCTCCCCAGCGCGTCCTTCGCCTGGTGCCCTGCCCTCGGGGCCAAAGCCGTTAACTGCCAAGGCCCCTCTCCGCTCAAACAACTGCCCCCTTGTGCGGCGATGGGGGTTTTTCAAGGGAAGCCCCCTCGCCCCACCTCCCTGGCCTTTTGTGGCCCATTCAGTGACTCGCTTGACCCCACCAGGACCTTATCGCCTTGTGGTCAGCGTGTGTGTGCCCAGCAGACCGCGAGACGAAGTCGCTGCTCTGTTGTCCTTTCGGGCAGTTGTTGGTGACATTTCACAGTCCCCTGACCTGGGCTGACACGGTAAATAGCGGTGTTTATGGGAAGGAGCGGGTGGGAGCTCCCGTCCGCAGCGTGCACCAGTTGCTACTGCAGGCACGATCGATTCCCAGGGCTTTGTGTTTGGCTTGGAGGAAGGAAGGCAGGGTCTCCAGCGCGTTGACCATGGGAGTCTCCCTTCGTTTTAGAGGGAGCTTTTGTTATGTCAGCGTTTAAATCTGCTCCATGAGATAGCCGGTATTAAAAGGTTCGGCTTTCTGCAGGCGATAGGGTAGCCTTGCCATAGAGCTCAGACGCCTTCTCGGGCTGATTCTCCTCCAAACCCTGCAGCTGGAACGCAGGTAGCCAGAGGAGCCCAGGCAGGCACTGAGCCCTGGGCAACCGGGACTCCTGCACCCCAGTGGCTGGAGCAGGGTGGGTGTATGCCTGCCCTCCATCCTCCATCCTCCATCCTCCTCCGGACGTTTGCTGATAGTCAAACTGAAACTCCCTGACGGGTCTTGGTGCTACCAACCCTCAGAGCGCTGGACCCCCTTTGCTATGGGGACAGGCTGGGAGAGTTGGGGGTGTTCAGTCTGGAGAAGAGAAGGCTGCAGGGAGACCTTGGAGCCCCTTCCAGTCCCTCCAGGGGCTCCAGGAAAGCTGGGGAGGGACTCTGGATCAGGGAGTGGAGCCAGAGGACGAGGGGCAACAGTTTTACACTGGAAGAGGGGAGATTTAGAGGAGATACTGGGGGGAAATTGTGGACTGGGAGGGTGGTGAGACATTGGCCGGGGTTGCCCCGAGAAGCTGTGGCTGCCCCATCCCTGGAGGTGTTCAAGGTCAGGTTGGACGGGGCTTGGAGCAACCTGGTCTGGTGGGAGGTGTCCCTGCCCGTGGCAGGGGGTTGGACTGGATGGGCTTGAAGGTCCCTTCCCACCCAAACCAGTCTGTGACTCCGTGAAGTCTCTGCAGGAGACTTAGGAGCAGGCTTGAGCTCAGGACTGGCTCAAATTCCAAGCCCAGCCCTTGTAGCCCTGTGGATGCAGCAGTCTCCAGCCCCGCAGCGGCTGGATTCAGGACGATGACAAAGGCAGCAAAGACACGACCTGCGGCACTGACATTTCCGTGCTCAGAGACCTGTCCGTTCTCACACTGTCAGTACGACTGCAGATGAGGGGTGTGGGGTGTTTTGCAGTGGAATGTGTTACATGATTCATTTTGTGTAATTTCTTGGGATATGCTTGTGTTCTTGGGGTTTGGGTTTGGTTTTTTTTTTTCTTTTGCTTCCATGTGACAAAGACACAGCAGGGTTTTAGGTCCAAAGAATACCTGCAGGGTTTAGGTTTGAGCAGCCAAGTACCTGACGTTACTTTATTGGGCTGCCTCGTGGGTAGACTCAGACGAGCGTGTTCGCTTGGAAGGAGCTCACCTGGATGCTGCAGAGCTGTTCTTTTCTCTTCCCTGGGGCTCTCTCCAGTGCTCGGCTGTCGGCAGGAGACACTGAAGGGGTTTGGTGATGCCTCGTCTGCTGCTCAGCAGTGTTTCCTTGCTGGCGCGTGTTCCTTTGACCGTATCCAGCTGCTGTCCCAGACTTCACGCTCCTTGAAGAATGGTGTCTTTGCCCCTGCCTAAAGCATCTAGGTCCAAAGATACTCTAATGGTCACGAGGGACAAAGAGAAAGCTGAGGGGAGAGTTGTGGTTCCCCATCAGGGTGCCGAAGCATTATAGAATCATAGAGCCATGAAATCGCTGAGGTTGGCAGGGACCTCTGGAGACCATCTAATCCAACTCCCTGCTCAAAGCAGGGTCGCCTGGAGCAGATTGCCAGGACTATGGTTGGAGTTTGAATATCTCCAAGGATGGAGACTCCACAGCCTCTCCAGGCAGCCTCTTGCAGTGCTCAGTATCTGTTACAGTGAAGGTTTTTCTTACGTTTTGAATGGAATTCCCTGTGTTTCAGTTTGTGCCCACTCTCATCCTGCCACTGGGCACCACTGGAAGGAGTCTGGCTCCATCTTCTTCTTCCTCTCCCATCAGGTGTATCTACACATTGACAAGATCCCCCTGAGCTTTGTCTTCTCCAGGCTAAACAGTCCCAGCTCTTGTATGAGACATGTGCCAGTCCATTCATCATCTTCTTGGCCCTTTACTGGACTGACTCCACAGTAAGTCCGTGTCTTTTGTGACCTGGGGAGTGCAGAACCGGACACCAGGTGTGTCTCCCCAGTGCTGAGCAGAGGGGAAGGATCGCCTCCCTCAACCTGCTGGCAACGCTTCTCCTAATGCAGCCCAGGACACCGTTGGCCTTCTTTGTGGCAAGGGCACATTGTTGGTTCATAGAGTTATAGAACCGTAGAATCATTTAGTTTGGAAGAGACCTTTAAGATCATTGAGTCCAACCATCAACCCAACACTGCCAAACCCACCACTAAACCATGTCCCTCAGCACCACGTCTGCCCGGCTTTGAAATACCTCCAGGGATGGCGACTCCACCACTGCCCTGGGCAGCCTGTTCCAATGCTTGACAACCCTTTTGGTGAAGAAATTGTTCCTAATATCCAACCTAAACCTCCCCTGATGCAACTTGTGGCCATTTCTTCATCTTGTCATGGTCAACCAGGACCTTCTCTGCCAAGCTGCTTTCCAGCCGGGTGGCCCCAGCCTGTGCTGGTGCCTGGGCTTGTTCCTTCCCAGGGGCAGGACTTGGCACTTCTCCTTGTTGACCTTCACGAGGTTCCTACCAACCCGTTTCTCCATCTCACCTGAGTCCCTCTGGATGGCAGCATGACGCACTGTCATATCATCCACTCCTTCCAGTTTCGTATCTCCTACGAACTGGCTGAGGGTGCACTCTGCCCATCATCAGGGTCGTTGATGAAGCTGTTAGACGGCTTCAGTATCAGTGTCAGCCCCCTGCGGTTCCCCACAGGCCTCCACTGGGCTGTCTGCTGCTCGTTGTGACCTTTGAGTTTGGCCGTTGAGCCAGTTTTCAATCCCATTCACTTATCATCTAGCCTGCACTTTATCTGCCGTGAGGATGTTAGAGGAGAAGGTGTTGAGAGCCTTACTTAAAGTCAAGATAAACAACGTCCACTGCTTTCCCCTTCGTACGTCCATGCTGACTACTCCCAATCACCTTCTTGTCCTTCCTGTGCTCGGGAAGCGTTTCCAGTGAGAGTTGCTCCATCACCTTGCCAGGAGCTGAGATGAGGCTGACCAGTCTGTAGTTCTCAGGATCTTCCTTCTTGTCCTTCTTGAAGATAGCTGTGAGATTTGCTTTCTTCCCAGCCTCAGGGCCCTCTCTCTCCCCATCACCATGACCTTTTAACCGTCATCAAGAGTGGCTTCACAATGGCATTGCTCAGGTCCCTCACACTTGTGGATGCGTCTTTAAATGTTCCCTAACTTGATCCTCCTCCACCAAGGGTCAATCTTCCTCGCTCCAGACGTTCCCACTGGAGCCCACGCCCCTGCAGTGGGGCAGCCCCATGGACAGGAGAGACCCCAGGTCCTGTCCTGGCCCTGGATGAGGCTCAGCAAGGATGAGTGGAAAGAGGGGACGGCCTGGGGGAACCCCGTGGACTTAAACCAAGGAGTAACACCACTGCTGAGGGATTTGCCCTGCAGGGAGACATCCCACCTCCCAGCATGGACACAGCCTGGAGCTGGGAAGAGTTCCCATGGCTGTGGTACCCTGGTAAGAAATTAGAGTTACACTAAACAAAGCACAGAAGAAAATGCTGCAGAGACCCGTCTCGTTCTTGGGCTAGAGCTTATGAAATGCAAAATCGGAATATTGTGACCGCTTCCCCCCGTACACACCTGAGAAAGTTGGGCAGGGAAAGAAGTGTAGAAGCAAGGGTTCCCTGGCGCTTAACGGCTTGGCTGTCGTTTTTCTTGGATATTGAATTTCTTTTCCAAGGTGTGTTTTGTGCGTGTGTCCGTGTCGTGAACTGTCAGCTGCTTGGCTGATGCACGTAGGAAGGTGGTGTCTTACATTTCAGATCTTTGCTTGGAGGTAGAGCGGTTCCCTCCTTCAGAGACGGATCCCTTGCCCGGTGTCGGGACCTCCCCTCTCTATCCCCATCGCAGGGACAGACGCATCTCCTCCTGCCACACCTGAGCAGCCTCATTATGTCTCTCCAGCGCTCTCCTGATCATTGACCACCTCGCTTCCTACTTCCCTTCTTCAGAAACCCCCTTTGCTTCCAGCTTCTCCAGCACGCAGGCTGACCCGGCTGCCCCTGCGTGGGAAGTGCCTCCTCCGAAACACCCTTTGCTTCCTTCTCCCTGCGTGGGACCCTCGGGGTGAGGCCGGCGCTGGTCCCTGTCCTCATGCCAGCTCTTGGACTGGGATTGATGGACTCGGTGGTGCAGAGGGGCTGAGCAGGTGGGGAGGCTGGGAGCGGAGCTCGGGGCTCGACTCCGAGCAGCTTCACCGCCCCTGCCGGCTCGAGGGACCCCGGCACGCGTGCCCGGGGCTCGTGCACGAGCTTCTACTGCAAAACACCAGCCATCAAGTCAGCTCCGTGCACGCGTCTCTGATTAGAGGGGCAGGAGAGGAAGGAAAGAACGCGCGTTTGTGAAAACATTTTAGCTGAAGCTGCGATATCGCTGACTTCCGACCTGGGTTTGCCAGTAAATTGAGGGCAGCGAGTTTGTTGGTAACGCTGCCCACTCACCTGTGTGATACGCTGTAATGGCAGATGTGGTGAACAGGACGAATGGTGGGTGAATGAATTACAGAGCCGGCATTGCAAGGGATGGTCTTTGGACATCGGAAAGCGAAAGTGCTTGTAGTATTCTCAGGAAAAATCAGATTGTAATTGTAGCCAGCTTTCTTGTGATTGAATTCTGCATAATTCTTAGTCTAAGTACCTTAGAGCCTGTTTAATTGCATCCCAGCTGGAAAGGGCTCCGTTCTTAGGGAGAGAGGGTGAAGGACATGGCTGGAGAGCTGTGGCCTCCTGGGTCCCCAGCAGCTGGCACATGGTGACAAAGAAGCAGGGGTCACGTCCTGAGAAGGTGACATGGTTGTTTTGCTGTGCTCGGTGGAGCCACCAGTGTAAGCAAGAGCGAAACTGGGGCAACTATGTGAGAAACTGAGGAGTCAAGCTGGTGGAGGTCTGCTGGGCTGACGGTCTCTAAACAGGAGGTCTTTTCTAACAGATGGGTCCCCAAAAATTTCCAGCCAAGGTTCAGATGCAACTGTACAGTGAGTTTAAACCTACAGAATTTTTTTGCTGTGCTTGGTTCTCCATTGAGCCCTGGGGGTTGACGTGGTTCAAAAGCGCTGCCCTAGGGCCCAAGACAGTAGGTGGCTCTTCCAAAATCATTTTGGTTATTCTAAAGCTACCTTGGCACCTCCTCCTGTCTCACCCCTGATCTCTGCTGGCTCTGCCTTGAGATCAGCCAGCGCTTTGGAAGGACCAGTGGGACAGGTATGCCCGTGCCAGCTGATGGGATGGAGCAGCACAGGAGCCAGGAGTCCCTTTGGTCGCTGGTATGTGTTATAAATGCTCTGCGTGTCCACAGGGAGCTGGGAGAATCATAAAATCACAGGATGGTTAGAGTTGAAGGGACCTTCAAGCCCGTCCAGTCCAACCCCCTGCCATGGGCAGGGACACCTCCCTCCAGACCAGGTTGCTCCAAGCCCCGTCCAACCTGGCCTTGAACACCTCCAGGGATGGGGCAGCCACAGCTTCTCTGGGCAACCTGGGCCAATGTCTCACCACCCTCCCAGTCCACAATTTCCCCCCAGTATCTCCTCTAAATCTCCCCTCTTTCAGGGTAAAACCATTGCCCCTCGTCCTCTGGCTCCACTCCCTGATCCAGAGTCCCTCCCCAGCTTTCCTGGAGCCCCTGGAGGGACTGGAAGGGGCTCCAAGGTCTCCGCGCAGCCTTCTCTTCTCCAGGCTGAACCCCCCCACCTCTCCCAGCCTGGCCTCCCAGCAGAGGGGCTCCAGCCCTGCCATCAACGTGTATGTTTTTCTTGAAAGCCGGTGTTGTTGCGTCTCGGTTTGGGGAAATGAAAACCACGGGCTGCTCTGTCTTTGCTGGGGTGTTTTGCCTCCCGTTAGCCGGAGTCAGGAACCTCTTTGTCCTGTGAAGAACAAGGCTGTAACTCCATCCTCGTGGGCAAACCCTGGCCAGCGTGAAATAACAACTCTGCCTGTGCTGTCCGAGATCCTGCGTGTAAGTGCTGAGTGCTCACGCCCAGGGAGCATCCCTGCTCCGGCAGAGCCGGGTGCTGGCAGATCCCTTACTGCCCAGGCCCCGGTGTCGGAGGGAGCGCGGCTGAGCCCCCTCTGAGCTCCTGCCAGCGCCTCGGCGGACGCCGAGCCCTTCAGGGTGGGTGTTTCTGGGGTCATACGCGTGGGAGCTGCCCCCAGGTGCTCTGTGCGGGGGTTTCGGCGGGTCTGCTGTAACGCACGCGTCCCAGGATGGATGGATGGCTCTTGTGCAGGAGTGCCTGGAATCCTCTCTCCCTCGCCATGCTCATATTTACAAGGGAATGTGATAAATTCAGTATCGATTCCTTCTGCTGCACTGTAAATTTTGCAAAAGATGATTAAATAGCGCAATAGAGTCTGCAAGCGCCGTGGCTCAATATGTTCTGGGCCGGCGTATCGACCCCCTCCGTCCGACGGCAGCAAGTTCCACTCCCAGCTGCGCCAGACCAGTAATTAAAATCCTGTGAGACTGGGATTTAGAAACCAATCATATCCCGGCATCGAAGCGTCTCACGTCCCACCGTGGCGAGAGCAATAAGCGTATAAGTGCGAGCACATTTATGTCCGTGCCGGAGTGCTTAAGAATAGTTTCCCCACAGGGCAGGGGAGCAAATAGATCCCTCTCTAAGTGTTTCTGGGTACAAAACTCTGCAGTGACATAATGTTTGTCATGAATTTAATAGCTCTGCGCACGAGTAGGTATATAGAGAGGTGATGATTCTTTCGTTTCCCTTCCCGTACTGTCACCTTACAAACAAGGACAAGGTTTGTCGAGTAGGCGTAAGGCAACTTAGGCTCAGCTGATAATAGAGCTAGAGTGAAGGGAGCAGGTAGGTCAGCTTGTTTGAGAAGGTGTTGCAAAGGGTAAGGGTTTTTCTGAGCCCAAACGAGAGTCCGAGTTGCCTGAGCCTTTCCACGCTCTGGTCCTTCCCGTGCGTTGCTGGAGAAGGTTGTGTTTGAAAGCGGTGCGAGTTTAAGTGCCTGGGCAAGTTGAAAGCAGTTTGAGATAAAGACTTGGCTGATATTCGTAAGGTGTTGAGGGAAGCCGTTATTTCCTCAGATGTGTCAAGTCTGGTGCACGGAGTGCAAGAACTTGCAAACTTGGCTGCCCTTCTTCATCCTCATCATCGGGTCTGCATCTGAGCAGTCCGTCCAGTGCTGTGTGTCAGACCTTCCAGTCCCTCCAGGGGCTCCAGGAAAGCTGGGGAGGGACTCTGGATCAGGCAGTGGAGCCAGAGGACGAGGGGCAACGGTTTTACACTGGAAGAGGGCAGATTTAGAGGAGATATTGGGGGGAAATTGTGGACTGGGAGGGTGATGAGACCCTGGCCCAGGTTGCCCAGAGAAGCTGTGGCTGCCCCATCCCTGGAGGTGTTCAAGGCCAGGTTGGACGGGGCTTGGAGCACCCTGGTCTGGTGGGAGGTGTCCCTGCCCATGGCAGGGAGTTGGACTGGATGGGCTTTAAAGGTCCCTCCCAACCCAACCTCCCAACCTTCCCATTTGCCATGCCTGTCAGCTGTTCTGTGCGTCCAAAGGGGAATACAGTCCTCTACTGTTACTTTTCTGGAGGGCAGGTTCTGGTTGGGATTGTACCTGTGCACTGGGCATACCTCTGCAGAGCTCTATTGTCCAGAGTTTCACTGGGGCCACTGAAAGCAAATTTGGTCATTTTGTTGTATTTTGTAGTGTTATACTGGGGTGAAAAATCTATGGACAAGAGTCCACCCATAAATAAGGGCAACAGGCCTTGTGTAGCGGTAACGTGGCAGTGTTGGGTTCACTTGATGATCTTAAAGGTCTCTTCCAGTCAGAACAAAATGATTCAATTGTCTTGTCTCCTTCTCTTCTCTTCTCTTCTCTTCTCTTCTCTTCTCTTCTCTTCTCTTCTCTTCTCTTCTCTTCTCTTCTCTTCTCTTCTCTTCTCTTCTCTTCTCTTCTCTTCTCTTCTCTTCTCTTCTCTTCTCTTCTCTTCTCTTCTCTTCTCTTCTCTTCTCTTCTCTTCTCTTCTCTTCTCTTCTCTTCTCTTCTCTTCTCTTCTCTTCTCTTCTCTTCTCTTCTCTTCTCTTCTCTTCTCTTCTCTTCTCTTCTCTTCTCTTCTCTTCTCTTCTCTTCTCTTCTCTTCTCTTCTCTTCTCTTCTCTTCTCTTCTCTTCTCTTCTCTTCTCTTCTCTTCTCTTCTCTTCTCTTCTCTTCTCTTCTCTTCTCTTCTCTTCTCTTCTCTTCTCTTCTCTTCTCTTCTCTTCTCTTCTCTTCTCTTCTCTTCTCTTCTCTTCTCTTCTCTTCTCTTCTCTTCTCTTCTCTTCTCTTCTCTTCTCTTCTCTTCTCTTCTCTTCTCTTCTCTTCTCTTCTCTTCTCTTCTCTTCTCTTCTCTTCTCTTCTCTTCTCTTCTCTTCTCTTCTCTTCTCTTCTCTTCTCTTCTCTTCTCTTCTCTTCTCTTCTCTTCTCTTCTCTTCTCTTCTCTTCTCTTCTCTTCTCTTCTCTTCT
>VYXH01006253.1:21405-40561 GCA_013397275.1 Burhinus bistriatus | reverse complement strand
CTCTCCTCTTCCTCTTCCTCTTCCTTTCTCTTCAGATTAAGTAACCATGAAGGGCTTGTTCTGAGTTTAAAAGAGTGTTCTGCAGTTCATGTCCTGAAGGGTGTAATGCTGCGTTACATGGTGCTGAGGACACCAAAGCACCTTCAGGACATGATGTGTCTGAATAAACAAGCGTTGGGCTGAGTTTCAGGAGATCTGGGGTGCTTCTCAGCCCCGCCAGCAGCTCACGGTTCTAGATATTCCTCTCTTTCCTCCATCCTTTATCGTGTCCATCTGTCCAGCCAGCTCCTTGAGGCGGGTCAGTTACTGCTGCTGCCTGAGGACACAGCGACAGGGGACTTGTATTTCAAAGCCGGGCAGACGTGGTGCTGAGGGACATGATTTAGTGGTGGGTTTGGCAGTGTTGGGTTGATGGTTGGACTCAATGATCTTAAAGGTCCCTTCCAACCTTGGTGATTCTATGCTTCTATGACTCGGCACAGCATCCCACCACGTCCCGGCCCCTCTCAGAGCAGCCGGGAACAGCACTTAGGTGGAAGACTGGGAGCAGGACAAATGTCTGGGGCTTTCTTCTTTCTCAGCTAATTCCGGCTTCGTTTCAGCCATGAGTTCATGTTTCCGTGGAACTGTTCATGGCAGCTCCAACGCCTCGTGCCCCATTCCCCGGCGAAGGGTGGCTCACTGCCCGTCACTGCTTGTGTGTAACTCAGATTGGTTTTTCCATGCCTGCATCGGTTCACATTTATTATCTAAGCTGAGTTTCGCTTGCCAGCTCATCGCTGTCGCTCAGATGGCTCTCAATAAATTAGCCTTGGTGGTCGCCTTTGTCGTGTCAGTCTCGGCCCTCGCTCCAGGATGGTCTGACCACACAGGCATCAGCAGAAACCCCGTGGATGCCCTTGGACAGCTTTTTGCCCCTGTGGACGCTGACCGCTTGCTCTCCTTTAAATCCTTTGTTTTCAGTGTTTAAGTCATTATTTATCCGTGAGGAACCTTTTTCGTGTAACAGCTTGCTTCTTAGGTGCGGGACTCCGAGGTTCTCCGATGTCAGAAATGCCTGGAGCAGATCCCGGGTTCCACCCACCCAGTGACAACGCTGCCCCCAGCTCGGGACGGCAAGGCTTTCTGCCAAAAAAGTTGTGCTGACTTTTCCTCTTACATGTTTTTTTCCACGTGTCTGCTGCTGGCTTTCCTTGTACAAGTGTTTTTTACCGATTGGCGTCACCTTTGCTGCCTTCCACTCTCGTCCCGTAGTGGATGTGACAAGCTGTGAGTCGTTAGCGCCGGTGGATAATTTGGTGTTTGAGCTCCTTCTGAACTCCTCAGTGAAAAGTCTCCGGGCCTGGCAATTTGTTCACGCTCAGTAATGCTTTAACAGCGTTTCTGCTCACTCTTCGGCTCGAGGCAGCGCCTGCAGGAGGTTTGGTGTGGGAGCCTTTCCGTGGGGACCGGATGCGTTACCGTGAGCCCTCCTGCTTCTCCTTGGTCACCCGTGGAAACTCACCTCCTCTGGCTGACCCCCAGCTCCTGGTGCAGCTGAAAAGAGGCTCTAGTTTTCCTCCCTGAAGCGAGGGCTTCTTTTAAATCCTTTTTGACCTGTGGTTTTTCCGTTTAACTTGCCAGAGCAAATGCTCCGTTGTGTTTTCCTCATCTGGACGCGGCTTCCAGGCTTTGAAGGATGGGGGGCTGGTTTCTTCTTACGATCCTAACTTGTCTCATTATAAAGCCTTTTTCCTGTAGAGCGTGGGGTTCTTTAGCCTTTAACGCCCGCGTTTCTGCAAGTTTTCTGCTGGTGGGCTGCTGCTTTATTTCTGGCAAGATCCCTCCGCTCCTCTTTCGGAACAAAGCTCCTTGGCATTGGATTCTTCGCCGGGTTCTGCGAAGTGAAGCACGAGCGTGTGTCCTGCTGCGGCGCGGGGCTTCGGAGCTGAGGGTTTGGAGAAAAGTTTTTGCTCTGTCCGAGACTGAATTAAGGCTCGCTTCTTCTCTTGTGAGCTTTCTGACTATGTGTGTCTCTGGTTCTTACCAGTTTATGAGTTTATCAGCACCACGGTTTTACCCTTGCGGTCCCTGCGCTTCCCTTTAGTGTGTTCCGATGTCCTTCAGGCTCCCAGAACTCCGACCCGTGCACTGGATTTTCCCTACTCAGTCAGGACATTTCATTCCGTACGAATTCTGCGTTTCTGGCTCATACAGTCAACTTCTTTTTGTCTCCAGTCTTTTATACCCACCGTCACTGCTCCCCCGGCGGGACTCACTCCTTCCCTGCCGTGGAGCTCGTGGGCTGGCGTTAAGGCATCCGGCTCTTACCTTCCCTCCTCTGACGCCGCCGTTCCAGCTTGCACATCCTGGTTTTGGACCTCGCCGCTGCCGTCTGTCGGAAGGACACGCGGGTTTGTTCTCAGCCTGGTTGACGGGGATTGCGAGCACTGGTTAAGCTGCACCTCCCCGTGCTGTTTCCTACCTGCCCTTCTCCGCGTCTGACCCTCATCTCGGGACCTCTGGGTGTTTCTGGGTTAGAGGATCTCTCCTTTCCACGTAGACTCTCTCTGCTCCAGAAGCTTCTGGTTCTGAATGAGGTCTGAACCCTTCCTTCCTACATCACTTTTTCAACTGTCTCTCTGTGTGGTCGGGTGCGTGTTGTAATTTATTACGAACCGCGCGCAGTCGTAGTAGCGACGGAGTAAATCCATTGAGGAGAAATCCTCAAGAGATGGACGAGTTGCCAGCGTGGTCGGTTGGGACAACATGTGTTTTTAATGCCGTCAGATGCAAAGTCCTGCACGTTGGGAGAGGAGGACGGAGCAGGATGGACCCTCAGAACGTGGAGGCTCTGGGAAGGAGTCACAGCCGGGTGAGCAGGGGGAGGCACCGAGAGCTCAGCCCTGCCGAAACGAGCCTGTCCCAGGCTGCACTAACAGGGGAGCAGTCAGTGGGCGAGCGGGATTTTAGGAAGAAGAGGCAGGACAAGAACTAATGTGTGATCATGGAATCACAGGCTGGTTTGGGTGGAAAGGGACCTTCAAGCCCATCCAGTCCAACCCCCTGCCCTGGGCAGGGACACCTCCCACCAGACCAGGTTGCTCCAAGCCCCGTCCAACCTGGCCTTGAACACCTCCAGGGATGGGGCAGCCACAGCTGCTCTGGGCAACCCCGGCCAGCGTCTCACCACCCTCCCAGTCCACAATTTCCGCCCAATATCTCCTCTAAATCTGCCCTCTTTCAGGGTGAACCCGTTCCCCCTCGTTCTGTCACTACGTGATGCTGGACAAGCTCAGTCAGGAAAGGCTTCCTGAGCTCTAAGAGTGAGGGTGGACGAGGGCAGCACAGATCCTGTTCCCCAGGAGGGACTGTGTAGAAGTCAGTGTTGAAAATCCCACCGACCTGTGTGATGTCACCACGTCCAGGCACAGCAGCACGCTTGGGAATCGTTTTCCAAATCTTTTTTGCACCTTGTGGTTAGTGTCTGGGGTATCACTGCATTGTACAGCACTAACATTTTTAATGAGGATATTATGAATGGGGAATGAGCACTTCTCGTCGTTTGGTGCGATGTGTCTGCAGTTACCGTCTCACCTACACTTGTAGTCCCCTCAAAGAGGGAAATGAAGCTTGTTCGGCAAGACTTGCTTTTCCTGCAGCTTCAGGTGTGGATTTTGCTCCTGCCCGTGACGTCTGTAGTTTACCATCCTCTGTGTATCTCTAGACGGGTTTTTGTTCCTTACGTTCCAGCGTGGCAGCCGTCTGTGGGTTTGTTCATATCTTTAGCGTCGCTTCTGTTCTGCACCTCGTCATTTCTGATTTCTGCCCCGCTCCCCCTGGGCTGTGCCTATTGCTCCGGAAAGGACAACCGCTGTCCTCGGCAGAAAGCAGGTCCTTAACCACAGCTCCTTCCCTGGGGCAGATTGCTGGGCTTTGGGGGAGCTGCTCTTCCTTGGGAAGTTTCGTTTGCTCTTTCTTCATTCCCTCTGCTGCGCTCGGGGGAGACCCCCCTGCAGTGCTGCCTCCGGCGCTGGGGCCTCAGCACAGCAGAGACATGGACCTGCTGGAGCGGGGCCAGAGGAGGCCACCCAGATGCTGGCAGGGCTGGAGCCCCTCTGCTGGGAGGCCAGGCTGGGAGAGGTGGGGGGGTTCAGCCTGGAGAAGAGAAGGCTGCGGGGAGACCTTGGAGCCCCTTCCAGTGCCTCCAGGGGCTCCAGGAAAGCTGGGGAGGGACTCTGGATCAGGGAGTGGAGCCAGAGGACGAGGGGCAACGGTTTTACACTGGAAGAGGGGAGATTTAGAGGAGATATTGGGGGGAAATTGTGGACTGGGAGGGTGGTGAGACCCTGGCCGGGGTTGCCCAGAGAAGCTGTGGCTGCCCCATCCCTGGAGGTGTTCAAGGCCAGGTTGGACGGGGCTTGGAGCACCCTGGTCTGGTGGGAGGTGTCCCTGCCCAGGGCAGGGGGTTGGAACCAGATGGGCTTGAAGGTCCCTTCCAACCCAAAGCATTCTACTATTCTATGATTTTCTATCTCCTTTTTTCCTCCTCGTTACTTTCTTCAACTCAGTGGAAGTACTCTGGATGTGTGTGTGTGTTCATGCGCGCCTGGAGCTGTGGATAGACGTGGGAGAAGTTTGGGGCCTGGGAGCTTGCAACTGCTCACCACGGTCCTTAAGTACCCTGAGCATTCACCCCTGTGGAGACTGATGTTTTCACTGGAGAGACCAAAGGCAGAATGAGCCTCAGCGTGTCCGTCCATTGAGATGGTTTGATCTCTCACATCCGGGGTAATTCGCAAATGCCACCAACTAAGAGGGGTGGGGCTGGATGCTAAATCATCTGGAGTATTGTCCTCAAGAGTGCCTGCAGCTTCTACCTCCACCCCGTACCTTGGAAAATCTTGCTCTGGGTCTTCCCGTGGTGAGGTTTGAGGGTATTCCCAGGGGAGCCTATGTGCACGTTGAAATTCAAGCAGCGCTTGGGCAGATTCATTCGATGTAGTGGTAGATCCTCGGCAAGAGGTGAAGGACATTGCCCAGCGAGTGGAGCAGCGCCCTGAATGTGTCTCTTGTGTTTATTGAGACATCGGGCAGGAAAAGGGTGGCGGGATCACCGGCCGGGGTGGCTACTTTGACGTTAATGTTGTATGTTAAAAGCTGCTTGTGAAATATGTGTCTTATTGATTTAAAAACAGGTTTATGTTACTGGAAAAAGGGGTGATCATGCTAATTCAATCACTGAAGACTCAGGAGGACACAAGTCGTCTTATATTACTTTAACTAGCCATGTGGAGCAATAATAATGTCATTCCTTGTCAAAGCTGACGGCTGATGACATTGTGTGATCCCCGGCAGGTGGCACGGGCTGCTTCCTCCTGGTGGGTCCCAGACTGTGGTGGTGTTCCAAGAGGGCCACGGAGAGGTGTAACTGCAGTGGCAAATTGCATTTAGCGCACCGGAGCCGTGTCGTTCATCCCAGCGTTTGCCTGCCGCTCAGAGCCTCCCCCGGTCAGGAGGGCGGCTGCTCTCTGTGCCCATCTCCAGCGTCCTCGGCACCGTGCCCACTGTGGCTTCGGGCATCTCCAGGCTCTTCTTTCTGGGATTTAGTTTCCTTCACCAGAAAAAGTAGGGGTTTTCCCCACTCCCCTCCCCGGGGGAAACTGAACTGGGTCCTGCAGGGTCTGCTGCAGGGACAGAGGTGCTCTCCCAATTCCCTCCAGCGTGCTGGAGCACGGGGCTGAGCGAGCAGGGCGGTGATGGGGCCAAGGCGGTGGCTTTGGCAGATGGGTGCTCACTGAGCCTGCTGAAAGAGCTCGGGGTGCTCCTCGGGGCAGGGCAGGGCGGTGAAGCCTGCAGGCTGCCGTGAGGAGCAGGGATAAGTGCCCTGGAGGTCCCTGATCTGAGCACCGTCCCTTCCCCTTGCTGTGCCCAGGCCCTGCCTGTACCTGTCCTGCCCAAGGGCTGGGTGGGCTCAGACCCTTCCACCCGGGAGAGGCTCAGAGCCGGGGCTCAACCTGGATTTGTGTTGTGGCCGGGGAGCAGCGTTGGTGCCACGGAGGGCTCTGTCCATGCTGACGTGTCAGTGCCACGGGCAAGGGTTGGGCTGGGCGTTCTCCTCACCGGGAAGGGTCTGATGAGGACCTGAATGAGTGGAAGGACCTCAAGGAACCCTTGCTGAAATGACTTTGTGATGACTAGACCACTGCTGTAAAGAGATGTTTGCAAGATCTGGTCGACAACCTGATGTATGAAGTTAGCAGCTGTGCTTCTGGGAGACTGGGGATGGCTTTATACTGGGGAGAATGGCTTTCACTGGCCTTCTGGACCAAAGCTGTGCTATCTTTTGCACCAGAGACTCGCCCAAGCACTTGGTTGCCACCTTTACCATAACATATCTTCAGGACACAAACGAAGGCAGGCAACAAGATGTTGAACATTTTGGCGTCTTGTCTACCATACAGGTCACCACTTCTGTCCTGCTCTTTTGCAGACAGGACCTTTGGAGTGGCACCAGGACAGAGACCGTCTCCTGCTAGTTCAGGACAGCTGTGTCCTCTGTCCCCAGAGCAGCTCCTGTTGAGTGGTCTGCAGGAGAGAGGCTCAGACCCAATCGCTCAGCTGGAGGTGACCTCTGAGGATGCCCGAGAGCAGCAGTCCATGCAGGAGCTTTCACAGCATCTGGTTGCACCATGAAATGGGGTCCTCACACTTCCTCCTTTCCTTGTCTCAGTGCCCAGGGCTTTCCCAAGCCTCTCCGTGTCCACTCTTTGGAGAAACGTAGCTCTCTGGGTGCCCATATGGGTCACTGGTGCTGCTGTGAGCCCTGTTCTGTCTGTCAGAGGTACGAGACTAGTTCCTCCTTCAGCAGGAACGTATTTGCCTACGTGCCCTGAGCCAGATCTCCACTCCTCTGCCCTGCCAGGACAGACTGCAGCGGAGAATGGGGAGCAAGGACCAACCTGCGGCAGGGTCCCAGGGCCGCAGAGTCACGGAGGACGTGGGGCTGCCCGGGGAACATCACTGGGATGATCCTCTGAACCCTGTGTGAGCCCCCCAAGCCCCTGGCATGCTCCTCTCCCTCCTGCCATCACCTCGTCCTCCTGCCGTCCCATTTCCTCCTGCCATCCCATCTCCTCCTGCCATCCAGTCTCCTCCTGCCATTGCCTTCTCCTCCTGCCTTCTCCATCTTCTCCTGCCACCCCATATCCTCCTGCCCTCTCCATCTTCTCCTGCCATCCCATCTGCTCCTGCCATCGCCTCCTCCTGCTGCCATCCCATCTCCTCCTGCCATCCCCATCTCTTCCTACCATCTCCATCTCCTGCCATCCCTGTCTCCTCCTGCTATCCCCATCTCCATCTCCTGCCATTCCATCTCCTCCTGCCATTCCATCTCCTCCTGCCATTCCCATCTCCTCCTGCCATCCCCATCTCCTCTCTGACGGCCGCGGAGGACCCGGGTACCAGCACCCACCGTGTCGGGAGCTCTATTGACAGTTATCCGGAATCTGAAGGAATTCAAGACAAATTGTTAAGAGGATGGAGTTAATAAAATTTGAAAAATTGAGGCCTGTCACTCTACTAAACTTTTTTCGATACCGCTGACAGAAACATATTTCCCCAATGAGTGACCTTATGCAGCTGCTCCTGCGACGCGACGCTGCGCGGGTGCTGGGAGTGAACCCGCCTGCTATTTATCAAATATTATCAGCCGAGGCCTCCTAATATGAGCAGGGAGGTGCGGGAGGAGGCGGCGGACTCGCACCGCCCGAGGTGTTGCCCAGGTGTCCATCTCCAGCTACAGACAGCTAGTGGGAGGTGACAAATTGCCTTCTATTAAGTCTCCAAAGGTTGGCGTCCCCTCCGCCGCAGCCAGCTGCCGGGGTGGGCGAGGGCAGGGAGGAGGTGGGGACGGGAGAGGGGGGTCAGGCCGGGGCGCTGACGAACCCCTCGCCGCTTTTACCTTCTATTAGCGAGCAAAGTGACACCGTTATTTATTGCGGCGTAATATTTTATTGCTGCCGGTACTCGAGGTTGGAATCGACCAGTTGCAGGAGTCGGGTTCTATCAATTATTGCAGCAATTAGTCAAGTCGTCAAAGCCATTAACAGGGGGATTAGGCCAATATTGGATAGCCGTTATTGATAGATCGGGGATGGGGGGGGAAGGGAACAGCCGAACAAGCAGACCCTCAGCCTTCATCTGCCGTGAGAGCAGGCCTAGCCTCGAGGATGTCGTCCTTTGCAGGAGCCGGAGAAGTTGTCCCCCTCCTCGCTGCGCCGACCCGGGGTGGGTTTCGGCAGCGGGGGGTGGGAGGGGGGAGCGTGGGAGCACTCCCTCTTTAAAAGATATAGAGTGGCCGGCCCCGGCAGCGTATAACCTCACCTGTCTCCATCACACCCTTTATTTGCAGTGACAAGGCTCGCGACAGAAATTACTCTGTGTCGAATGTTTATGGAGCACATTTTTCATTCTGTAAGCAAATATAGATCCCCGATGCCAGTGCTTAGGAATGGCTCATCCCGCCGCCTCCCGCGCGCGGAGCCCTGGCGCTTCGTTCATCCGTTAGGATTGCCGCTCGCTTTTATTGAGCGCCGCCGGGTGCTCCGCGCTCCCCTGCGCTCCAGAAGCAGGAGCTGCAGCCTGCTTTGCGTGTCCCGCCTCGCTCCCGCCTTTCCAGCGGGATGCAGGATGTTTGCCGAGCCCCCGGGCAGAGCGGGAATGCTATGGCACTGCCCAGGCTCTCCTTTCCCGCGGGCAGCCTGCCCTTCCCGGCAGCTCCGAGCCGGACCTGCCGAGCGCAGTCACGGGCTCTTCCCCTCGGAGGCTGCTCTCGGGGCTCGGTAGCCCCTGTAGCGGTGAGACCCGCGGGACGGGGGTTGAGGCCCATTTGGAGGTTCGTTGCCGTAACCCTTGGTGTCCCTCTGCCTTAGAGATGTCCCCTGAGATGCCGAGAGCCGGAGATTAATCCTGAGAGACCTCGCCTGCATCGCGGGCTACTCCCCAGTGCCCCTCTCCTGATGTCGGACTGCCCTGTCCCAGATTCCCTCTATATGTACTTCCCATCACTGCAACTGGGACCAGTCTGGCTGCGCGTGTTCTTCCGCAATCCGGCATGTCTGGGAGGGGGACAGAGGATGGGGAGCTCTCTCCGCGCGAGCTTGTTTCTGTGCGGGTGCCCGGCTGACTCCCTCCAGTTCAGCCTTTGGGGTTTGTTGACTTTTTTTTTTTTCCTAAAATTAGAGTCTAAAGAAGAGTGTGATTTTTCCCCCAGCTGTGGCTTGGGGCGGCAGCTGTTTAGCAGCTCCAGCTCCGCTCGGAGCGACAGAGAGGACGGGCGGCGTGTCCAATTGAAGCCGTAATGGTCCCATGTGGCTCCCACGGGATGGGGAGCGGGTGCTTTTGTGAAGCTGCATTTCCTTCTGGTGACCATGTGCTCTCATCCCCCACAGCAGCTCTTCCCTGCCAAGCCAATTGTTAGCGGTGACAATTCCTTTTCTTCTTCCCTGGACCCCCGTGCCTCTGACCGCTGGTTTGTACATTGTCCCTTTCTCATCCACATCCCCCTTGGAGCAAAGGTTAGGAGGGAACGCCGGCTAGGATGGGAGGCGCAGGATGTGCTTCCCGCTCGTCCTGCCCCGAGACTGAGCCCCGATCCCCTGATCTTATTAATTTCTTCCTGCCGTCAGGTGCCAACCCCCTGCAGAAGAACGACATGGGCCATACGCCCCTGGATTACGCCCGGGAAGGGGAGGTCATGAGCCTTCTGAGAGCGGCGGAGACGAAGGTGAGCCCGAGATTCGGGGGACGTTCTGTTTCCCACTGCAAGCGCGGCTGTAAAGGAGAGCTGGAGGAGCGCCCCAGCACACCTGCGCCGCCGTGCCTTCTCAAAAGAGGTCCGTGCGAGTTCACGACACGAGGCATAAAGGGGGAAAAAAACCCCACTTCTGAAGTCCTTCCAGCTGCGTCCGTGGCTGTGCGCCCTCCTCCTCCGTGTTGGCGTTGCTTTCTCGGCAGTGACCTGCCTGGGAGCCGTCACGCTGTTCTTGGCAAAAACCTGGTAAGAGCAGGGGGTTGTTTTTACTGTATTCTCTGAAATGCCTGGTAAAAGAGCCAGGTCGGAGAATCCAGAGTCCGGTTGTGGGGCTGGGATCCCTGCATTGGCCAGCACCAGTCTGAGGCAAAAGACGGCGATTTCTGCTGCCTGGCTGTGAAATGCCCGTCGCCTCCCTTCAGCCTCGCTGTCTCCTTGGGTGGGCTGGAGCACACCGTGTCCCCTTCCTCACTGGCCGTTAGAAGCTATTTCAAAAAGGGAAAAGAACCACATTTCCCGTAGCGGTTCCAATACAAACCCCAGGAGTAAGTAGATTTACAGAGCAGAAGGTTATTCGACAGTGAGGGATCTGCAGCCTGATGTCAAGGATGTCAAATTCCTGGGAACGGGGCTTTATTGGAGTAGGAGCAACGAATTACCGGTCGGTAGGAGAGGCTGTCGCAGCAGTGGTGAGCATCAGCTCCCCCGGGGCAGGAGGGTCCCCCCGCTGCCCGGCGAAGGTGGGGACCACTGACCCTGGACCACAAAAGGAGAAACTGAGGCACGGGGAGGCCAGGTTTGCTCTCGGTTGCAGACTTGCCCCCTGGCGTTGGGCACCTCAGGGTTCGGTCTACAGGTGCGGAATTTGAGCTTGTGTGCTGGAAAGCCCGAGGGTAAGAACTTGCCCACAAGTGGAAGATGAAGGTAATTAAAACTGTGTCAATTACTGCACTTAGTAGATATTACTGTCAATTAAATCTGCCAGGCAGTCGCAGACTGGCAGGGCATGGCAGGGACCTCTGGAGACCATCTAGTGCAACCCCGCTGCCAGAGCAGGGTCACCCACAGCAGGTTGCACAGGATGGCGTCCAGGCGGGTTCTGAACATCTCCAGAGGTGGAGACTCCACCANCAGGATGCCCTTGGCCTTCTTGGCCACAAGGGCACAGTGCTGGCTCATGGTCATCCTGTTGTCCACCAGGACCCCCAGGTCCCTTTCCACAGAGCTGCTTTCCAGCAGGTCAGCCCCTAACCTGTACTGGTGCATGGGGTTATTCCTCCCCAGGTGCAGGACCCTACACCTGCCCTTGTTGAACTTCACTGGGTTCCTCTCCACCCAACTCTCCAGTTGACTAGTTTGAGTCTCTGGTCGGAGCTGCTCTACTGTGTGTGCTCACCTAGGGAAGTCCGTGCTCCAGCAGGAGTTCCAAACCGCATTCCCCAATGCCAAACCTCGGTCCTAAGCAGGCAGCCAGCAAGCTTTCCTCTCGGGCTCTCCATGTTCCACCATGGCAAAGGAAAACTGGAGCGTGGCGCTCCTCTGCAGCGCCAACGGCTTCTCCTGTTGGCCAGAAGCACTGCTCCGTCGCTTGGACGGCTCTCCAAGCAAGTTTTCAGGAAGGAAAGTTGAGAATAAAATACTTGAAATCTTTAGGAGAAGGAGGTGGGGGGGAGTTACCTGCCAGGTAAACGGTCTCTGGAGCCCAGCATTGGCAAGGACACCGGCCCCTCACGGTTTGGAATGCCGCGTTGGTTTTTATGCTTAACTAATAGATGGAGGAGAGAAAGGAAATATATCTGTGGAGATGTTCCTGATGAAAATGATTGTACTTGTATATAAAACACAAGACAGTCCAGCCAGCTCGTGATGAATATCCAGCCGGGGGGGATGTGGTGCTCCCGGGGTTGCATCCACCCCAGTATCTGCATTCCGCCGAGAGTCTTTGAGAATTTATTGCTCGTTTTAATCACTGCTAGAGAATGAATTGGCAGAGCTATTACTGGATGGGCACATCCCATAGATTTTATTTACATATCCTTGTGACAGAATAACAAGGAGTTTTCATATGTATTTTTAATTTATTTTGATTTCCTTTATTCTTTAAAAAAAAAAAGAATTCTGTGTGTGCTTCCCCCGTGCTAAACCAGGCTTGCCTGGCGTTCAGGACTCGTGAGCTAGTTCACGTCGCTAAAGAGCCTGGTGAAATTTAAATGAGCTGTTACGTATCTAGGGCTAAAAGGAGGGGAGTAGCCCTCGAAACCGGTGTCTTCCGTATGCAACTGGAAGGAAGGCAGCCCCAGGACTGATCTCGGCTCTGCCACGTCTGCCGCTGCCCTTCAGCTCCTCTTTCCCTCCGTGTACTGGGCCCAGTCAGATCCATCCAGTGGTCTCTCCTGTCTCCACCAGTGGCTGCCAAAGGGTTTTGAAGGAGAGTCTCAGCCAGGACGAGGATGCGGTGGCCCTTGCTCCAGGCTCCCTCCTGGCAAGCCGTGGTGGAAGGACCTCCTGAACTGGCGCTCGCGTCCCCTTCGGCGTACTGAATCGCCTTTGAGGGGCCGTTTAAGGAAAACAGACATCCAGCCGTGGCTCAAGCCTAGCCTGCTTTTTCCATCCGGCACATCCTCGGGTTGTTGGTTTAAGCATATTTTGGGGGGGAAAAATGTCTCGGTTGTTTGCAAACTGTCTGTTCGTTAAGCCGCAGGCAGCCCTGTTTGCAGAGTGAGGGGCAGAGCAGCCTCAGGTGAGAGCTGATTTTATGCTTTCCGTATGCCGGCGGGACGGCGTTCGCCCTTCCCGCAGAAGAACCCCTCTCCAGATCCCTGAAGGCTGTCGTCGCTTAGTTGCATCCCGGACGTGTTCTGGGGTTCATCATCCTGCTTTCCTTTAGTCTTTTAAGCCCCTTTTCCCGTAAGGCGAAGGACACTGTCCTCTCCACCTCTGCGGGTGTTCTGCGAGGGTTTGGTTCCGCGGGAGCTGTGCTTTTGGACCTCTTCCCGCTGGATATTTTCCCGTCAATGCAGTCGTGTTTGGGAGGGGTGCCGTGCTGGGGAAGGAATAACGAAAGCCGGTGAACAGGGTTGCCGTGCCCAGCTTGGTGACAGGCAGCCAGCGGCTATTATCCCAAGGTGAGCCCTGCCAAAGCACGGGGAGAGACAGTCTCTGCTTGAAAATTAACCTCTCCTGCTTTTGGCATCGTGTCACGAGTCCCTCTGAGCCCAGGCGAGCGCAGGAGCTCGGTCGCCTGCAACGCGAGAGCCGAGTGCCGCTCCCTGCGTTCCTTTCAGAGCACGTAACACCGCCACAAACTGCCAAAGCGCCGGTGACGTGCCGTAGGAGTTTCGTCAGGAGAACCCAAGGTCACTTGTCAGAGGGTGAGGACACCGTCCCCACTGACACCATGTCACACCGCAAACCGGGAACGGGCATTGCTTTCTCCAGCCGCTGGTTTCCTCACCACCAGCGCTGGTCAAATGCAAATGAGGTTGAAATGTCCAGCAGAAATGTCTGGCAGGAGCGAGACCTGGGTCAGCTGTGCTGCTCCAGAGGAGCTGGGAGAAGCTGGGTACACACCCATGCAGCAGGATGGAGAAGGNCTTCTCCAGGCTGAACCCCCCCACCTCTCCCAGCCTGGCCTCCCAGCAGAGGGGCTCCAGCCCTGCCATCCTCTCGGTGGCCTCCTCTGGCCCCGCTCCAGCAGGTCCATGTCTCTGCTGTGCTGAGGCCCCAGCGCTGGAGGCAGCACTGCAGGGGGGTCTCCCCCGAGCGCAGCAGAGGGGCAGAATCCCCTCCCTGGCCCTGCTGCCCACGCTGCTGGGGATGCACGGAGGAGAAAGGAGTGGAATCTTGTGTCTCGTGTAAGATCCAAGATTAGTCGGGCTTTTTGTTGCAAGTCGTATCCCAGACTGATCTAAGATACCTTTTTCTCAGTGGATTTTTCTCTTCCTGGTGTCCTGTGCTCAGTGTGGGTTGTGGTGGCTGCTCAGGACACTCTGCGCCAGCAGCGTGACCCGACTGCGAGATGCCTGGTGGCCCTGCAGCTCCACCAAGGAGATGGCACGTGGGAGGGCAGGTCTGTCCAGGACATCCTGAGCAGAAAGCCAGGGTGGGACAGCTTGGAAAAAGCACCGTAACTGGTGCTTTTTACCCATGAAAGGGACTTTCTTCCTCCCCAGGGACTTTTACAACGTTGGTTTTCCGAGGAGGAAGAACAGAGGGTGTTGCAGAAGAGGGGTGTCCCCTCCTGCTCTTGGTCTTCCCACTTCTCCATAAACCCACGCGAATCGTTCGATATCCTGACAACACAGATCACGTTCTCGGCACCTGACGAAAGGCAGGAGAGGCGGGAGGAAGAACAGATTTGTCAGGATATGTAGGAAGACACAGACAGATGGCAGGAGCAGCGCCGTGAGCCTGGTGGTGTACACGGAGCCCGGGGGAGATCACCGCAGGCACGCCGGTGTCTGTCCCCCAGTGCTGTTCCGCTGGGATCCGCGGGGAAGTTATTGCTCCGTATGAGGCATCAGGGCTGATGGCATCTCTCTGTTGCACACGGGGCTGATAGCGCCAGCCAAAATTGGATTGTTTGCTATTTTATTTATTTTTTTAACTTCTGTCAGAGTCAGTACTAGCCCAGGAAACACCGGCAGCCTGGCTGGGGGGTTTTATCCGCTCGGCTCTGGCAGCAGGACCCTGCTGCAGCTCCTGGTTCTGTTAGAGGTGTTTCCCCTTCGGGAAGGCGGTTTAAATGATGGAGACCTGTTGTGTGCGTTAAACTACTCACTTTGCAAACCCTGTTTGCTTCATGTGCTGTTGCCCACCTAAGTCTGGCTCTGTGGGACGGTTGTTTCCGGAGCGGTGGTTTCACTGGTGAGACGGCCGGCCTCTGCCTGCGACGGGGAAAGGAGGTCGGCAGAAAGTTTTGCAGCATCTTCTAGAGATGAGCGGGGGCTGGATTTACCCTCTTTCCTTTTTCGTCTGGAGAAGAGAAGGTTGAAGGGAGACCTTATTGCTCTCTACAGCTCCCTGAAAGGAGGTTGTAGTGAGATGGGAGCTGGTCTCTTCTCCCAAGTAACTAGCGATAGGACAAGAGGAAACGGGTTCAAGTTGCGCCAGGGGAGGTTTAGGCTGGACATGAGGAAAAAATTTTTCACTGCAAGAGTTATCAAACATTGGAACAGGCTGCCCAGGGAGGTGGTTGAGTCACCATCTCTAGAGGTGTTTAAAAGTGGTGTAGATGTGGTGCTTGGAGACATGGTTTAGTGGCAGAGCTGGTAGAGTAGGGTCAATGGTTGGACTGGGTGATCTTAAAGGTCTTTTCCAACCTAAACGATTCTATGGTTCTATGATTCCTCTAGAAGTTCAGGGCACCGTAAGACCTGTTCCCACTCTGCCTGCATCCCGTCCCCGAGCATCTCGGAGATGTGCTTGTGTGAGGTGTCCCTGTGTACGGCTCAGCCCTCAGCTCCAGAAAATGATCTGGGTGGAAGCAACCTGTAAGTCAGTGGCTCTCGAAGGCCCTGCTTCCTCTGGAGCGGGAGGTGGAAGAACCCAAATGTCCCAAGTAAAGAGCTTTTTCCAGTGCGGTGCTGCGTGCTGCTGTGGGTTTGTCTGCAGAGCGACGGTGTCCGACTTCCCCAGCGTACGCAGCAGGAGACAGTGATGCTCCTCCATCCCTGCAGGATGTTGTTGGAGTCTTTGAATAGGAGATGTGTGGAGGGTGGGAAAACAAATACAGGTAGAATAGTCATGGCCTTATTTTTCAAAATCACAGAATCATGTAATCACCGAATGCTTTGGGTGGGAAGAGACCTTAAAGACCATCTAGTTCCAACCCCCCTGCCATGGGCAGGGACACCTCCCACCAGACCAGGTTGCTCCAAGCCCNCTCCAGCAGGTCCATGTCTCTGCTGTGCTGAGGCCCCAGCGCTGGAGGCAGCACTGCGGCAATGATCAAGCTCGTAAGGGTTTGAGAGCTCATCACGGAACTTCCGCAGGGTCAGCGCTCCCTCTGTGTCACCGTTACGCAGGGTCTGGTTTTCCCATCAGCTGCAAAGCCGGTTCCCGAGTGCTGCCCACGGCGCGGCAGCTCGCCCACTTTGCTCCATTCCTGCTTGCCCCAGCCCTCATCCCTGGCAGATCCAGAAATTGTCTCTTGCTGGTGGTTCCAGAGCGAGCTGCGTCTGCCCCGGCTGCTCACAGCGCCAGGGAGCAGTGCTGGGTGGCAGACAGACACCCGTGCAGGGCTTTGCGGTCCTGGGGGAGGAAAAACCACATGCGTACCCATTGCTCCCGTTGTGGCTCCGAAAAGCCTCTGATCCCAATGTTTTCTTCCCTCCCACAGTTCCAGGAGGAGCAGCGCAGGAGGGAGGTGGAGGAACGCCGGAGGTTTCCACTGGAGCAACGGCTGAAAGAGCACATCATCGGCCAGGAGAGCGCGATAGCGACGGTGGGAGCAGGTAGGACCTCTCGCCCGCCGCCCGCTCTGCTCTCCCACGGCTTCTGCTTCCCTCAAACCCCGCTCCTGCCCCCGAGCGGGTCACCGAGGTTGGTGGGGGGACTCACGGTGAGGTCCAGCAGGTGTTTCTCAGCTTGCTCCTCCTCACCAGAGGGGCTGTTCCGGGTGCAGCGGCACCATCAGGTACTTTCTTACCAGGCGCTGGCGTGAGGTGCCTACAAACCCTTTCCTTGGGGATGGTTTCTCCCAGGGCTAAGCGTGGTGGCTGGAAGGTCAGAGCTGGTCGCTGAGCTGCCCACCGCGCGCCTTGGGGCACGCAGGCAGTTCTCAGCTGAACGCAGTGGCTGACCGCGGTGACGCTTGGACATCGAGCTATCTTTTTACAAGGCCATTTGCCTTAAGAAGGTCACTCATTGACGAGTCTCGAGCAGTTTTGGACAGCGTGATGTACAGAAGCCCCTCACGCACGGGCTGGTTTGGGGAATTTTTCTGTGTCCCTTACAGATTTGGGGCTTCCTTCCACATAAAATACAAGCACACACTTCAGCCATGCTTCCCTGGCCGCGTGTGCCAGCTCCGATGAAAGGCCACTGTCCTGTCACCGGTACCGCAGCACGGGCAGCTTTAGCAAGACAAATACGGAGCGGTATTTCCCCGCTCCGCTCTCCTAAATTCCCAGCAGTGCGCAAGCCCAGAGTACCCTCCTCCCGGAGTTACGTCTGTGCGTGCCGCAGCCCTCGGGAGATTTTCCTTCCATGAATCTGTCCAAGTTTCCCTTGGATCTCCTGTAAACGTCCGGCCTCTGCAGCGCCCGTTGGCAGGGACTCGCGCCGCTAGTGAAGAAATAGACCCTTTTATTCATTTTAAATCTGCCTCCCGATAGTCCCGCCTGGTGCCCGCTGGTTCTTGTGTCAAACGAAGCCTTTGCTGCGGAGGAAACGGTTGCTCGTCCCACGCGGCTGCGGTTTACGGCACAAAGCTCTGCGAACAGACTGGTTTCAGTGGGAGTTCCGAGCCCGGCCCCTCTCCGGTCAGCGGGGAGGGTCGCGATCCTGAGCTCTCGGGGTGCGTGGGGTGGTGGTTGGTGGTAAAATAGCCGGGCTCTGGGGAGGGTGGGATGGATGGTAGCTAACGGGAGGGCTGTTCACCTCCTGAGCTCTTTCCGTCCCCACCTTTCTGGAGGTGTTGCCAGTAAATACTGAAGATAACATTAAAACAACCCCTTTCGCAGCAGCGTGTCCCCGTGACATTCCCTGCTGTATCCCGGAGCCCTTACAGACGCGCGGGGACACCGTCCTCTCTTCCTGTATCCACTGCCGAGAGAGGAACACCACAGGAGGCACCTCCGTAAGAGGCTGCGCTATGAAGCACGTTGCCGTCGCTGGGCTGCTGCTGCTGCTCTCGGTCTGAAAAGCCGCCTGAGATGTCTGTGCTGTAGATTTGGTAAAACACGTGGTGGCTTGTCTCTGTGAGCCCGGTGCAATCAGCGCGAGCCCCGGGGTATTTCGTTAGCTCGCGTTGCACAGAATCACTGAATCGCTGGGGTTGGCAGGGACCTCTGGAGACCATCTAGTCCAACCCCCCTGCCAGAGCAGGGTCACCTACAGCAGGTTGCACAGGATGGCGTCCAGGTGGGTTTGGAATGTCTCCAGAGTCGGAGACTCCACCACCTCCCTGGGCAGCCTCTTCCAGCGCTCTGCCACCCTCACAGTCAAGACGTTCCTCCTCATGTTCAGATGGAACTTCCTGTGGTCAAGTTTGTGCCCGTTACCTCTTGTCCTCTCACTGGGCACCCCTGAAAAAAGTCCTTGTCTGGGTCTGTTGAAAGCCCTTTTGGTGCCTTTTTCTGGAGGTGCTTTTCCTGCACTTCCAATTCTAAGTTTTCACTGTTTTAAAAAAAAAAAAAATGTTAAATGAACACAGGGAATAAATGAGGAGTCTGGCCTCTTGTGGCTGCGGTGGAACCGTACAAGCGTGCGGTGAGGTTTGGAGGGAAAGGTGATGGTTTCTGTCAGAGCAGGGGATGGAGCTGGGGCAAAAAACCAGACCAGCTTTTAGGCACAGAGGCCCAAACGGAAACCACAAGTTTCAGATGAGCGCAGACAGTTGCTGTGAGCATAACTTCGTTATGTTAATTGGTTAGGCACTTGGAGACGAAAGGGTGGTGGGCATCTGTGGAGCGGAGGGGGACGGTGTCTGGCTGTCGGTTGGCCCAACAACTGCCGTTACCTCTCGCTGCAAACCTTGCTTTCCTTGTACCGCCACGGCTTGGGCAGCAGAGCCTGAGCCCGGGGCTCAGCCCGGCCCCACGGAGCCTGGAGCCGCCGTTCCCCCAGCCCCGAGCCACCGGCGCTCACCTCGAGGAGCTCTGCCCTTGCTCTCCCCACAGGCGCTGGCCGGGCTCTGTCCATCGCAGGTGACACCACCCTGGCCACCCACAGGGAAAAGAGAAGTTTCGACACGGTTTCGCACAGCATTCTCCTGGAGAAACTGGCTGCTCATGGTGTGGGTGGGTGTACTCTTCACCCGGTCAAAAACTGGCTGGATGGCTGGCCCCAAAGAGTGGTGGGGAATGGAGTCAAATCCAGATGGCGGCTGGTCACAAGTGGTGTTCCCCAGGGCTCGGTACTGGGGCCAGTTCTGTTTAATATCTTGATCAATGATCTGGACGAGGGGATGGAGTGCACCCTCAGTACATTTGCAGACAACACCAAGTTGGACGGGAGTGTCAACCTCCTTGAGGGCAGGATGGCCCTACAGAGGGATCTGGACAGGCTGGATGATGGGCTGAAGCCAATGGTGTGAGGTTCAACAAGGCCAAGTGCCAGGTCCTGCACGTGGGTCACAACAACCCCATGAACGCTACAGGCTTGGGGAGGAGTGGCTGGAAAGCTGCCTGGCAGAAAAGG
>VYXH01006253.1:0-21324 GCA_013397275.1 Burhinus bistriatus | reverse complement strand
GACATGGGTTAGTGGTGGGTTTGGCAGTGTCAGGTTGATGGTTGGACTCGATGATCTTAAAGGTCTCTTCCAACCAAAACAATTCTGTGCTTCTGTGACTCTAAGTTGTTCGTGCGAGGTGGTTTCCCTTGGTGTCGCAGGCTTGGGGCAGCCTCCCAAAACTCAGTTTACTCCATGCTGGACACTCAAAGTCTGTAAGGAAAGCGTGGCCCCAGCAAGCTGGGCTGGGGTCCGTTGGCCAGTCCGAAGCCTCTGGAGCCTGTTAATAATTCCTTGAACCGTCCGCGCATCCCAGTTAATGCCCAAAAATGGGAGAGCGAGGTAAGACGGGGCAGAGGTGAATACAAACCCCATGGCGGGCTGGTTAACAAAGAGGAGCGTGGTGGGACCGAGGAGCCCTGGCCGGAGCCAGCTCTTCCCGGCAAACCCAACGGCCGCCCTCTGCCTTCGGAGAGCGGCCGTGCCTGGGGGCAGCAGCGCCGGCTAATTGGGAGGCTGTGATTAATGGGTAGTGCCTGTTCCTGACACAGGTGGTGTTTCTGCACATTAAAGCGGCTGCCTTTATGGAGGTTTCTCTTATTGAATTATAGGGAATGCGCTTGATGCCCCCGCAGCCTCGGGACATCAGGCCACAAGGTAGCAGGAGAGTCTCCGTCCCCTCCTCCCCCTCTTCCTTTCCTTCTGCCCCGGTTTTGTTGTTTTCTTTCAGGCAGGGTGGGTTTAGAGACGGGACTTTTCCTTTCAAACAACTTCCTAGCTATTTTTGTTGTTTATTTTATTCCCAGCTGGTTTTGCTGCCACTTCGTGGACTCCGCGTGCCTCCTGTTCTGCACTCCCCCATGCAGTTCGTCGGCTCGGGGTCGTGCGGCACACCACGCCTCGAGATTTACCCAGCCTAGCTGATATGTTTAATTTATAACCGCTGCCTTAATTGAATAATCTGATTTAATCCGTCGCTCGCTGCACGATCCAAACAGTCTCCAGAGGGGCTCAGCCGAGAATACAAAGGGAACGTGCGCTCTTGGGTTTGCCGCGCGGGTCCGGGGTGGTGGGGACAGCCGGGGGCTGCGGCAGCCGGGATGCTTGCACGGAGCTTGCCGCAGCCTGACATCTCTGCCGCAGAGGGAAGAAACCCTCCCCTGTCATTTCCACGGGGTATATCCGAGCCCCACTCCTCTCTTTTCGGCTACACGCCGCAGGACGGACGGTGGCAGGACCGGGAGAGGGTGGGTGGTGGTTCACCAAGGCATCTCCCAGGGTGCGGGATTCCTCCCAGTGCCGGGACGGCGACAGCGGGAGGCAGCTTGGCCCCGGCGGAACGACGCTCCCCCTCTGCGGATGTAGGGGTTCGATTCATTTTAACAAAACCCGAATTAAATTTTCCATCCCGTAACATGTCAGAAAGAAGCAGGCAGGCCGTTCCTGTGCTCCCAGGATCTAACGGCAGCCGGGATGCCGCAACCGGCTCATGCAGATGAGCAGCCGAAAGGCTTGGGGTTGCATTTCCAGGGCACTCGCGACAGATTCTGCGCTGGATCCGGTTTAGGTCTCATTTGCCTTTTGGATTGAAACAACCGGTTACGACTCTTCCTGAAGCTGAATAAGGAGGGAGGAAGGAAAAGCGTCATTTATTTTTTTTAGCGTAGGGATTTGGAATAAAGGGTAGCGCAGAAAATCTGCTTTTTAATTATGAAGTTACAAATTTTGAGCACGCTGAGCAGTTACGACGTTGAAATCGGTCGGCGTTTCAAAGCTGAAGGAAAATGGGTGCGCGGGAACATCATCCTGCCCCGCTCCGAAGGGAATTGGTTTTATTTTGGACAAGATAGGATCCTTCACAAGTTCTGTGTTTCAGTGTTGTTGCCCGCAGGTCAGGTCAGACTTTACGAGGAAACAGCTTTGGTCCGGTTTGAGGTCCGTCTTCTTCCACGTCCCGCCGGCAGTGGGGTGGACGAGCGGTTCTTCGGGGCTGCGGTGGACCCTGGCCCACGGCTGCGGAGTCGGGACGGGGGGAGAGCGATCCCACGGCAGGTACGGACCTGGAGACATCACCCCGTGGTACCCGGAGCCCGGGCGGTCTGAGGAGCGCCGCCGAATGAATTGATTTGATAAATGGACATTTATTACACTCACAAATTGGCTGAAACCAATTTCGGTCACGTCAGCCCCTGATAACTGCTAGGGTATTGATTTGTGTAAAGTAATACAGTGAATTTATCAGTTCAATAGCGAGCTGAAGGGCCTCTCGGAGACACCGCGCCACCGTTACGCTGTTACAGATGTACAAAATAAAGTGAGAGCACTGCAGCGACGCTGGAAATGGCTCCAAAGAAGAAGGCCCAGGCGTCATCATCAGCCTCTTTGCTTGGACACTGGGTCTGAATGTCTTAATGAAATTTCAGCAAAGCGGTGTGACCTGCCGCCTTTTATTTCTTTCTGCCATCCCCGAAGTTACGGGAGGAAGGGGACAGCTTTCCAAGAGGCGTAGCACCAATTTCTTGCGTGGCTGTCAACGAAGAGCGGTCCGCGTAGCCGGCAGCTGCTTTCTGGGTGCAAACCCCAAGGTTTGTGTGCTCCTGCAGGTTTCCCTAGCTGAGTTTTCCATCCTTCCCACTGGCGCTGATGTCCTGCCCTCTCCTAGGACGGCGTCCATCTGCTGAAGCTGACCTGGGCGGTGGCCAACCTAGGAGAGCCTCCGGCAGCCCTGGCTGCAAGACCTGGGGGAGCAGTGGCCCCTTTCTGGTGGCAACCAGAATTTTTCAGGGTTTTCCAAACCTCAAGAGCACTGAGGCCAGACCACGTGCTAGAATATCGCATCGTTTTGCGGCCTCATCGCTCTGTTGATGGAACTAACGACGATCAACACCTTCCAGCCGGAATCTCGCGCTGGATCACCAGCGCTAACTCTACGCTGGGTTTTACGGGGTGGTTTACATCCCTGGAGCTGCTATGAGAGCGACGAGCATTTACCCAGGAAGTCTGGTATCCTGCTGCCCAGGGGAGGGAAAAAAGACCGCACTTAACCTCGCTGCCTTCGGACCATTGAACGCGCTGACCCCTGCGAGTGGTCACTCCGTGCCCCGAAGCAAAAGCTGATTACCTTTATTATCTTAGCTGAGCTAGCCGCAGAAATTGGCAGCGGTCGTGTTAGTCCCCATCCATTTTTATAAAAGATATCCAGCCCGGGTGTTTGACCTCACGTTTGCTGCGATAAAGGGCAGGGAAGGAGCCCGTGCCGCAGCGGGACGGGATGCCCTGGGAGACGTGCGGGGGCCGGGACGGCTGCACACGCCTGGGCTGACCCAGACCCCGAGCAGAGACACCCGGGCAGGGCGAGACAGAGCCAGTCCCGGGCTCTACGCCCCAGCTAATTAAGCCTTGACGGGAGTCAGGACTTATTAGCGTGGCTAAGACATGGAGTAAAGCGTCTCGATTACGCCCAGGCATAAACTGGCACCTCCTCGTGGCGCTGGGGCTCAAGTTCCCACTGACATCGCAATCCCGTTCCGCTGGGTGGATGTGCCCCTGGATTTTAAGGTTAAATTGGGCTTTTTCGGCTGTTTGGGCTGACCCCCCCGTGTAGCGCAGCGATGCAAGCCTTCACCTTCTGGCTGAGCCACCACCACCTTTCAGGAAGACCTCCCGTCTTTCCCTGCAGGGAGTAGGGATTCGGTCACGCTCCTTTTTGTAAGTCGCTGCGATGGTTAATCACCCTCATTATTAAAAAACGTTCTGCCTTATTTCTAGTTCGAATTCATCCAGCCCCTGGAGCACGTTAACTTTGTCTGCTAGATGAGCCAGTTGTGGGCTTTTCTTGTGGAGATACTTGATGACTGTGGTCAAGTCCATCCTCAAACCTCTCATCGTTAGCCTCGGCAGGTTGATTTTTCGCTTGCAGTTTTCAGGCTCGCTTGTGGCTTTGCACTTGCGTTCCTAATCCTCACCGCATTCCGCCCTGCCCGGGGCTCCTCGGTACCGGCAGGGGCTGCATGCAGGTCTGCTCGGCGTCGGGAGCAGCTCCGAGAGCTTCGTGGCAGATTCACGTGCGGCTCCTCGGTGCGGCTCTGGACGATCCGGCTGCTGGAGCTGCTGCTGTTCACCACCTCCCCGCCATGTCTCCTGCGGGCAGGGGCGGCATTTCACCGTTGGTCCATAGGCTACGCAACTCAGCCTCTTTTGACAGGCAAAATGGAAATATTTGTTAAATATTTCCCGTGTCGGTTCACTCGCCCTGTTCCTGCAGGAAGAGCTCCGCATGTGGCACAGCTGGGGTGCCGTTCCTTAGGGATCTTCTACTTTCCCATACCCCGTTAGCCAATATCACAGAACGCTTTACAACGTGCACCAATCCGTACGGCAAGAATAACTCTTTTTAAGACCTGTAATACGGGCCATGTTTAAATAATCATGGAATCACAGCAGGGTTTGGGTGGGAAGGGACCTTCAAGCCCATCCAGTCCAACCCCCTGTCCTGGGCAGGGACACCTCCCACCAGACCAGGTTGCTCCAAGCCCCGTCCAACCTGGCCTTGAACACCTCCAGGGATGGGGCAACCACAGCTTCTCTGGGCAACCCCGGCCAGGGTCTCACCACCCTCACAGTCAACAATTTCCCCCCAATATCTCACCTAAATCCGCCCTCTTTCAGGGTAAAACCGTTGCCCCTTGTCCTGTGGCTCCACTCCCTGATCCAGAGTCCCTCCCCAGCTTTCCTGGAGCCCCTGGAGGGACTGGAAGGGGCTCCAAGGTCTCCCCGCAGCCTTCTCTTCTCCAGGCTGAACCCCCCCACCTCTCCCAGCCTGGCCTCCCAGCAGAGGGGCTCCAGCCCTGCCATCATCTGGGTGGCCTCCTCTGGCCCCGCTCCAGCAGGTCCATGTCTCTGCTGTGCTGAGGCCCCAGCGCTGGAGGCAGCACTGCAGGGGGGTCTCCCCCGAGCGCAGCAGAGGGGCAGAATCCCCTCCCTGGCCCTGCTGCCCACGCTGCCGTCCCCCATGAGCCTTCTGGTCTCAGAGAGGAAGAGCTCTGCCCTTGGGCAGCGCCTGCTCCCCCGTCATTGCTGGAGCCTGTTTAAGACAAGCTGGGAGACAGGTCCCGGTAACACTTTCCCCACCTGTCCCCATGTCCCATCGGCATACGTCCTTACCAACGTCCTGAAATACAAGCTTGGTTCATCCCCTAAAAGATGGTGAGACCTGAAGCCCCTGCAGATCAAGATTCAGAACAGAGCCCGCAACATAGAATCATAGAATGGTTTAGGTTGGAAAAGACCTTTAAGATCATCCAGTCCAACCATTGACCCTACTCTACCAGGTCCACCACTAAACCATGTCTCCAAGCACCACATCAACACCACTTTTAAACACCTCTAGGGATGGTGACTCAACCACCTCCCTGGGCAGCCTGCTCCAATGTTTGATAACTCTTTCAGTGAAAAATTTTTTCCTGATATCCAGCCTAAACCTCCCGTGGCGCAACTTGAACCCGTTTCCTCTTGTCCTATCGCTAGGTTTCTGGAGGTTTCTAACATCCCTCCCCCCCGCCCTAAGCCACTGCCTCACCTGAGGCAGATGAGCCGCCCTCCCCGCCTGCACCGGTGTTTCGCATTTATTAGTGGTCCCTTCGGCGTGTTTCAGGCTGCAGATACCCTGGGAGTCGGTTTTCCGTAGGCTGTGCCCAGCATGGGCTGTGCTCAGAGCTCCGTGGCACTTGCTGGGACCCTGGGGGAGGCCGGACAGGTACTTGGAAGTGAGACCGTGGAGGATCCACGCCACGGCGGGCACAGGAGGTCCCCAGAGCTGAAAGCAGCTGAGGGTCAGCAGAATTCGGGAGGGAGATCCCGCTGATGGGATTTATTCCTCCCTGAGCCTCCTCCTGCAGCTGCGGCTCCGCACGCCACTCTGGGGAGCGTCGCTGCACTGAGGGGATGATGGAGGAAACACCTCGTCCATCTCCTGGTGTCAACCAACCCCCAGATACCAAATCCAGGCCAACCAAGGGGGCATCTGCGATTAAAATGCTCAGAATTCCTTAGTTGGCCAAAAGGCCGCAGCAGCAGTGGACCCTTGGTCTGAACCAGGGCAGTCGCTCTTGCGCTCCACGGGCCAGATCCAGCCCGCGGGTGACTGTGTTTGATCCTCTTGGCCTCAAAAGCCGGTCCTTATCTTCCAGATAATCTTCACTGGTGGGGTGAAGGTGCTCACGGAGCCCGAGGCTGACTCGCACCGTGGGTGGCTGTGGACACCTCGGGGTGGAGGGGGTAGGAGGCGTCACCAGCTCCCCAAGGCCGATCGGCATCCCTCCTGAGGAAGGGGTGTGCTCTTAGGGCTGGGAGTTTGGGCGGGTTTCCAAACCCTCCTTGTCTTCTGTAAAATTTTCCGTTGGTATCTGAACCAGGATGCCCTTGGACATCACCGTCCAGACAGGCACGGAGACAACTGGCTCTCCTTTCCCGCTCCTTCTAGACTTGCCCCGGTACAGAGCTTTTGTGACCTTCGGTCACCTCCCTCTTTCCATTCGCGCCCGAGAAATAACGCAGAAACCTCTTCAAACCTGCTTTTTTGGCAGAAAGGTTGCGCTTGCGAGCTGGCAAAGCGGCGGTGCCTCTCGCCTCCTCCCCACGCCAGCCCCCGCCGCTCCATCCCTCCGTCCATCCATCCATCCATCCATCCATCCCTGTCCCCCCTCCCCGCCGTCTCCCTGGCAACGCTGAGTGCACATCCTGGAAAACTTTATCCAAAATCTGCTCTGGGCAGCTTTCCAAATCCATGCTAACCTGATTAGGTGTCTCTGGGGCCTTGGCTGGCTAATCAGATTAGATAGCACTAATGGCAGCGAGGACGCGGGGCGGGTAGAGAGCAGTAAAACACCGCGTATACTTAGTGATAATTATACTTGCTTTTGTGTCATTGATTTATGTGCCTTCCCTCCCCCCCTTTTGTTTTTGTTGTCTTTAAATGCAGCTATTCGGAGGAAGGAAAATGGCTGGTATGACGAGGAGCACCCGCTGGTCTTTCTTTTCTTGGGCTCGTCTGGAATAGGTAACCGAGGTCCGGGCTGCGGTGAGAGAGGGACGGAGAGGCGGGCTGGGAAAGGGGGGTGCTGCGGCAGCGCTGCCCCTCGGGCTCACCCCCTGCCCGCGAGCGCCTTGCGCAGCCTCCACGTACAACACGCCGTCAAAGACGCCGTCCTCGTCCCTTCCGACCCGTCACCCCCTCCCTGCGTCCCGCAGGCCACCCACCGCCGCACGCCGGCACACCCGACACGCAAGCAGCCCCATGCTGAATTATCCCGGGGACCCTCGGCCCTCTGGGTCCCAAAAAGGGGCGGTTTTCACAATAAAAGTGTTATTTTAACCGCCCTGGGCTTTCCGGTAGGAGTGCCCCCGTGGGCGGGGGAACAGTAGAAATTTGCTGCTTGCAAACCAAATCTCCGCTCACCTGGCTGCTGCCGGCCAGGATTGCTTCCTAACGATGGGATTTTATTGACACCGATAATAACTTGTCCTCAAGCACAACAAAACGCGACGTGACAGCCCATCAGTTCATGGCATGGACAAAACCACTTTTACTCGAGGGGGGCAGGCGAGGGGGGGAAACCCAACCCAAAACCAGCTTTAAAGTGACCGAGCTGTGACATTTGAACCGACCTCGGTGCCTCTCCTGCCCCCGCTGGCTCCGTGGTCCTGGGGAAGACGCCGGTGCCGGAGGGGTTAAGGCCACGGGACAGCTCGAGGATTGCTGCCTGGCCGGGCTCCTGCCTCAGAGTGGCGGCAGGACACGTATTAACTCTAAATGAGTTGCTATAAAGCTGCATAAAACCAGTAAGAAATGTTTTTGAGACTCTGTTGCGCTGCTTATAGCAGGTCCGAAGGCTCAGGGATGTCAATTCCCGGCTCTCCAACTCCCACGTATTTCCCCGGGGGTTTTTTGGATTCTTTTACAGCCGTCAAAATGAATATTGAAATAAGGCGGCAAAGCAGCTGAGCGCGTTATTGTCTCAAACGGATATTTTATATAGGTCTTGATGGAACGGCAATCTGAAAGCCCAGATCTGTGCAAACTGAAATACCTAACGTGGCTTCCCCAGATTTCGGTGGGTTCCCGCAGCGGTTAAGCGCTTCAAAGGTCCGTCCGTATACACGTGTGTATACGCAACACGTGCACGTATATACCTCTGTGCTCGCACGTTGGGACCTGCGCCATAGCAACACCCGAAGCCGACAAAGCTCGAACTGAAATAAGACGCTGAGTTTCGGCAGAGATTTGGTCTGCCGGCGCAGGCTTCCCAGCACGGTGGTGAATTCCCACTTTTGCAGCGCTCTCGTGGTGATCTAATTAAGCCACCCTGCAAATCGACCCACCAAATCTGTCGTCACCGCCTGGGGCTGGGGCAGATGTGTAACACTGCAGTAAGGCTGTCCTTTTTTTTTATTTTCTTTTTTTTTTTTTTTTTCCTGTTTTGGGGTTTGAGAAAAATTTTTTANGCTATGCTGAGGTATACAGCCAAAACCTGAATAAAAGAATCTACCTGAGGCTTTACTAATGTGGAAGGATGTCACAGCTTACATGCCAAATTCCTTTACACACATCTCAGTACCTTACTTGCCCAAAAGTCTTTTTTTTTTTTTTTTAGCTAGTTTGGGGTTTGAGACACAATTTTTATCCATCTGCCCTAGCCTGCCAGAGTGTTTGAATTTGCGGAGCGCTGTTCGATACGAGGTGGATGTACGTGCGGTGCGGATAGCTGACGGGCTTCAGAGGGGTGTTAACCCACGGAGCATCCTCCGGGACTGCGAAAATCCGCACCTCACCTTCGCTGGTGACCCCGGGCGCCGAAATCGGCCACGTTCTCCACCCGATAAACCTGATAAACCCAGCGGGTGGCAGCGGGGAAGCTCCCGCTTTGCTGGCTGTGGCAGAGCCAGGAATATTTCCCACCTGGGGCAGAACCTGCCTGTTTAAGGAGTTTTTTCCCTGAAGGGACAGGTTGGGAGGACAGGATTCCGGCCTTTCCTGAGCTGGAGTGTGTGTTCATCCGTGTCAGCCCCGTTACTGACTGGTCCTAATCCCAGATTCTTACGACAGTCGCCTTCTACAAATCAAAGAAAGGAAGAATATCCCACTTCCCTGAAATTCTTGATCTAGATAAGAGTAAAAGACGCTGTGCATGAAAACTGAGAATATTGAGAGTGAGTGCGGCAAAAACCTGGTCTAACCGCACTGTTTCCTGGGAAAAAAAAATAAAATAGAGATGTTTCCGCACATCATGTAAGGATCGGCCGTTAAAGATGAAGCAGCCGGGGCGGTGATGCTGGTCTCCTACCCAAGCCCTTAGCTGCTTCCCGGCCGTGCCCGGCCCGGCACCCCAGCGGGGTGTTATCCCGGGCACCCCTCTTCCCACGAGTGCGTTTGCAGAAAAAAATCTGTGTATTGGTTACAGGGGGTGCCAGCCCCGGCGTTAGCACCGCTGACGGACAGACGGACGGCGGACGAGCCTGGTTTAACACGAGTCTTTTCTTCCCGTCTTTGGAACAGGTAAAACCGAGCTGGCCAAGCAGACAGCCAAGTATATCCATAAGGATGTCAAAAAGGTAATGCCGCTTCCCGTCGCTTTTGGCCATCCGGGTGCTTTCGGTGGCGGGGTGGGTCTGGTTCTTGGTGGGGGTCGTCGTCTGGCTGCGCCACGGCACCCCGAGTTCATCCGTGGAAGAGAAACTTCTGGGAAAGGGCTCGTGCGGCGTTAAAATGAACCCGTGAAGGTCCCTGGCTGTGTTAACCGGTGTATTTGAATTGTAAAAATACTGTAAATTCGTTTAACAACGTCTCGTGTTCCCTGCTGGATGCCGCTTGTCGTTTTGACATCCTGTGTTGCAAGCGTATTTTTTTTGCCCCTGTTACTAATAACGCTGTGAATTGTGAGAAGGGTAAAATTCTGAAAACCCGTTGTACGCATCCCTGGCTGCGTCGCTTGTCGCGTTGTGCCAGTACGGGCCGGGGGAGATGGCGGCTTTGATGTCGTGCTCCGCTTCTTAGTGCCGAAATGCTTGGGATCCAAAGAGCGGGAGCTGGTTGTGTGGTTTAGTTCGTTACCCGCTTGGCAGCTCTTAGCGAAGGTGGGTTAGAATTATTCCTAGGCGGTGGTGCCTTAGGAGGGGGCAGCTCCAGGATGTCTAAGATTTTAAAACACCGAGGATTTAAAGCCGGGCTCCCCAATTCCCGTTTAAGCCTCTGCCTGCCTTTGGGATGTGCCCAGCTCTCTCCCACGGAGGAGGACGGGGGAGGGCGGCGCAGGGGGTCGGAGCCGGGAGAAGGAGGGAAAACCAGCGGAGCTGCCCCCTGCGCCGACGCGAGGTTCATTCCCCTGCCCCACATCCCCCAGCCGAGAGCGGACGCAAGGGAAAACGATGCGGAGAATCGCAGAATGGTTGCGGTTGGCAGGGACCCCCGAAGGTCATCTAGTCCAGCCCCCCTGCTCCAGCGGGACCACCTCGGGCCAGTTGCCCGGGACCATCTCCAGACACGGGTAGAAAGAAGATCAAAAGTGAAACAATGCTATAAAAAATGGCTGTTGTGGTTTATTTTCCTCATCCTCCAGTAATTGCCTTCCAGAAGCAATAAATCCCGGCTCCTGCCTCTCAAGCACCTTCATCCCCGACTCCCGCACCCGGATCTGCTCAGTGCCCGCCCAAACACCGAGTGGGGAAGTCACTTAAACGCCGCGTGTTGGGTTAACTCAATAGCATGCGCGCGTCGGAGTTTGGTTGCTAATGAGTCGGCTTGGCCGTCAGCGCTGTAACGAGCGGTGCCGGGGGGTCCCAAACCCCCGGGTCGGTTATGGGGTGCGGCAATTCACAGGAACTGACGGATTAAGAAAGGAAAACCCATCGCTGTCCCATTTCCCGAGAGGTCGCAAGGTAATGACCCACGCCGAGCTCCTTCCCCAGCCTGCGTGGTGGGAACAGGGAGGCAGGAGGATCACGAGCAGGGTCGGACCAAAGCAAAGCGGGTCCTGCAGAGCCCGGCTCCTCTCGGCTTCTGCTGGCTGTTTGCCGGGATGCCGCTGGGATGCTCCTTGGCATGCACACCACCGGGGTCAGACCCCCGTTTTGTACACCTCGCTCTGCCCTGGGCAGGATTTTAATGTTTTGCAGGGAAGTGTGATTGTTTTGAATTCAAATCTGTCCTAAACTGGCCCGAACTCTTACCACCCCTCCTGCCAAATACCAGCATTTCACAGGAGGGTGGCAAACCCGGCGGATCCTCCTCCTTTCCTCCATCCCTTGGGAGTTCATGGCAGCATCATCTTGGTTTGGTGCCCCTCGGCATCACCTGGGACCAGAAAAGCTCCGGGCTCCCTGTGCGCTGCCAAACGTCCCACCCGTTAGCTCCGAAACTGAATATTCACAGTCAGGTTGGACGGGGCTTGGAGCAACCTGGTCTGGTGGGAGGTGTCCCTGCCCAGGGCAGGGGTTGGAATGGATGGGCTTGAAGGTCCCTTCCCACCCAAACCAGTCTGTGAGTCTATGAAAACCCTGGCCCAGGTTGCCCAGAGAGGTGGGAGATACCCCATCCCTGGAGGTGTTCAAGGCCAGGTTGGACGGGGCTTGGAGCAACCTGGTCTGGTGGGAGGTGTCCCTGCCCAGGGCAGGGGGTTGGACTGGATGGGCTTTAAAGTCCCTTCCCACCCAAACCAGTCTGTCATTCTCTGATCCCAGTGTGTGTCCCTGTGCTGTGTACACGTGTCCAGGTGAGATACCTACACGGACACATATGTCCTCCTGCACAATACCTGTCCTTGTTCCCGCTCTGTGCATCCTCCCACCTCCAGTCGCTCTTCCCAGTAAATAACTCCCTCACAAGGGTCTCTGCCTGTAGCTGGAGGACAATATCTGGCTTGGCACATTTGCAACCGGCGTCTGAGGGTCTTTGGCCGGGCAGGATCACTCCCTGATCCCGCCTGGGAGGAGCTGTGCATGGTGGAGCCAGGGGAGTGCCGACGGAGAGCTGTCGTGTCCGGCCAACCAGGGAGGCTTCAGGCTTGCTGCCTTCTTGGGCAGCTGGACTAGATGGTCATTGTAGGTCCCTTCCAACTGAAATATTCCGTTCTATTCTATTCTGTTCTCATTTGTTCTTCTCTTCTCTTCTGTTTTCTCTTCTCTCTTCTCTTCTCTTCTCTTCTCTTCTCTTCTCTTCTCTTCTCTTCTCTTCTCTTCTCTTCTCTTCTCTTCTCCTCTCCTCTCCTCTCCTCTCCTCTCCTCTCCTCCCTCTAGGAGCTAGATTATAGCTGCAAGCCCAGGAAATTCAGTGCCTGCAGTGAATCATCAGTTTGTCAAATGCAAAAAGGGAGCTTGGCTAGCAGCTGTAAATTCTCCAACAGTATCATCTCTTTGAGATGATCGCCCACGAAGCTAGTTTACCTCAGCTTTATGATTTTGCTTTTTATTTTATTTTTTACGGAGAGGCATTGCATTTTTCTTGTGATTTATTTCTAAGAAGCTGAACTGCAATAATGTCCATTTTATTTAGCAAATTGCGAGTTGCTGTTTCAGTCCCATCTGTATGGCTCCGGCTCTCACGACGAGCCGGGGGCTGCGAGCCGGCCGTGGGAGCTGGTCCTGGCTCTCCTTGAGAAACCACGGTCATCTTCCTCTTCCTCAGAATAACCCTCAGCATTTCATGGTGGATCTGGCCGCGCCGGTGCCGGCAGTCCCTGGGAGCCGTGAAGCCATGTGCTCATCCAGCCGGCCACCGCCTGGTTGCGGAGGAGCCTTCTAAATGTAGTGATGTTTTGAGGACATTAATCAAATACCGTGTTGAGAATTTCTTTCTCTTGCAGGGTTTCATCCGACTGGACATGTCAGAGTTCCAGGAGAGGCACGAGGTTAGTAAATGGGCTGTCGCTGCTTCCCGGCAGCCACAGCTTCAAGTTTCATGGGTAATTTAAACAAATCCTGTCAGTGCCCTCGTTCCCTGCATTTGGTGTCTGTCCCAGGTGGTGCTGAGCATCTCCTCGCTGCTGCTGAAGGCGACAGACATCTCCTGTCTCGCCCTGGCAGTGGCGCCCAGGACCTTCCTGAATTCCTTCCGCCTTCTCCAGAAAACGGGCAGTTTGGTCTGTCAAAGGGCAGTTGCTCCGGAAATGCCAGCCAAAAAAAANCATCCCTGGAGGTATTTCAAAGCCGGGCAGACGTGCTGCTGAGGGACATGGGTTAGTGGTGGGTTTGGCAGTGTTGGGTTGATGGTTGGACCCGCTGATCTTAAAGGTCTCTTCCAACCTCAACGATTCAATGATTCTGTGATTCTGTGAAATTGTTTTTGGTACTGAGGCTTCTGTACACGGTGTTGACCCCTGGGGGAAGAGCGGCTGAGAAGAGGTGGTAACGTGCGTGAAAACCTGCAGCCTGGGCACCAGCCACGGGCTGTACGTGGCCCACAGCCCCACTCCCCTCCTTACCTCCGACACGTTGCCCGCTCCGGTGCAGGATCGCCGCCTCAGTGAGCCTCCTGCGGGGAGAAGGAGGGGAGAATCCAGCAGAAGACAGGACGGTGGTGCAGAGTCCACCCCTCCCGTCACACCTCCTGCCCCATCCTGGCGCAGCGGGAGAGATGGACATCTCACCAAGGTCACCCCAGAGCTGGAGGGGCCCTAAATCCCTTCGGAGGGCTCTGACTCCCTAAAAAGCAGCAAGGTCCTGGCTGGGAGCGGTTCATTATACTTCTCTTGTGATGGCTTCGTACGGGCCTTGTATTTTTAACTGATGCCATCGGTGAGGTGCACCCAAAAAAGCAGAAAGCGTGGGATGAGAAATGTCCCGTGAGGGGTCTGAGGATCGTCCCCGTGAACGTCGGAGCTGCTGCGCTGATTTATGGAGACAGGGAAGAAGGAGGAGGAGGACTGGGACCTGGGAAGACGGTGTCTTGAAGGGGAGGAGGAGGAAGGTTAGATCGGTTATGATAAGGTCGTACACCGTAGGAGTGAAAAATAGATAAAAATAAAGCCACGTTGATGATTCAGTACAAAGAAAGAGGAGTTAGGAGCAGCAGTATAAATGTAAGATATAAAATACTGCGCCCTGACAAAGACAAGAGGCAGAGCAAGGGGAAGGAATGAAGTGGAGAATTGCGGCGAGAGCAATATAAATTTTTCAAGCAAACAAGGATCAGGAGGTCAGCCCAGGAGACGGCGTCCTTTGAAGGAGCCGGGGGAGCCTCACGGAGCCCCAGGCGCTGCAAAACGAATGCAGGGAATTAGCTGCCGTTGGCTAATTTCTGCTCTCGTGGTCCCGAGTCAGTGGGACGCCCCTCACCTCCGTATCGTGGCTGTGGGAGCGGCGATGCTCGGGGAAGGGGGATCACAGCTCTGCCCAGGCAGCCGGATCGTATCGCTCGGTACAAAGGAGCCACTTGAATGGGAGAATCATGNGCCTCCTCTGGCCCCGCTCCAGCAGGTCCGTGTCTCTGCTGTGCTGGAGGAGTTAGGTGCTTGTCAGCACATGCGGCTTTTTGTCGTTCTCCGGCACTGAGGCCATGACAGACTCAGCTGTGCTGCTTCCTTGTCCTGGATTAAGGAGAGGAAATGTCTTTGTTTTATGAGGATTCAGGATTTTGCTCCACAAACTCCTTCCCATACAACCAGCCGGCCACTGACTCTGCATGTCCAGTGTCCTGGAGAACCACAAGGAATTAACAAACTGGCTGATAATCTTACTCTTTTCAACCTTTATACGTCTAAAGACGCACCCACAGACCCTGGTCGTTTGAAAACGCTCCAAGCTGTATCTCAAAAAATTACTTGTCATTTTCCAAAACATTTCTATTGTGGAAAATATTTTTCTAAATAATCTTCTAAACTTTTAAACTGCATTTTAAAAAACGTTGATGTCGAGTCGCGAAGTCGGTTATTGACACAGGGAAAATATTTCCCTTGTGGCCTCTTCCCCACCAGAGCCACTCGTCATCCCTTGAGTTCTTGCTCTTAAGAAGGCTGAAGGAGATGAACACAGGTCCTGGAGAGCCGGGATGGGTCGCTCGGACAGTGTTTCGGAAAGCAGGGCTGGTGCCTGTTCGCCTGCCCGTGGCTGCTCCTGCAGACTCTGCTGGTTGAAGCTCCGGGGAAGGTGGTTGCTCAGCAGCCACCGATCTGCATTTTGCCAAATTGTTGCTGATTAAGCTGATTTTGGGATACCCCGAGGTGCGATAGATGTCACGGAGATTGTAGAACCTGATTTTTCAGCAGCAAAGAGTCGTGGCTGCCTGCTGAGCTGCTCAGTACCGAGAGGGCTCCGTTCCCCGCGGATCAACTTGCACGTGTCCTGTTGCCTCCTCCTAGGTCGCCAAGTTCATCGGCTCTCCGCCTGGCTACGTGGGCCATGAAGAGGGCGGGCAGCTCACCAAAAAGCTGAGGCAGTGCCCAAATGCTGTGGTGCTCTTCGACGAGGTTGACAAAGCCCACCCAGATGTCCTCACCATCATGCTGCAGTTGTTCGATGAGGTAAATCCGCGTTTCGGGGTGAGAGCTTGCCGGGGGGCCGTTGGGAAGGTGACAGTGCATGGTGCAGGAGACGTCCTGGAGCGGAGCTGAAATGCTTCAGATCAATAGTCCCTTCCAAAAGAATGTGACCCCACCAGTCAGCCTCTTCTCCATTTTAACACCAGGAAGCAGGATGATGTTGAGGTCTCCTGGTGGCATAAACAACATCTTTAGGGAAAGAAAAAGCCAGTGATGGGCGGGTTGGGAACTTGAGGAAGAAGCCTGGGAATTGGTTTGTCCTATGTCACCAGGAAGGTGTGATGGTGAAGACTGTGTCATGAGGATACTGCTAAAAAAACCCACCCCAGTGATGGCTCGGTGCGGGAATGGGTGGGCTGCTGGTCCACGGCAGCAAGCAGGAGCGACGAGAGGAGGCAGGAGGGCCATGGCCCTGTTCCCGTGGGTGCCCTGTGCCCACTTCCTATCTACACCCCCGTGGAGAGAATCGGCTCCGAGGTGTTGGGAGCGGGTCAGGGTGTTGCCACAGCGTCACAAAAGCAGGTAGTCTGGGGACTTCATAGTGCCTCGGTGACCTGATTGGTTGGTAATTGCGGGGTTTTAGCTCAGGCTGGTTAATTTATGACTTTTCAGGTGGCACGTGATTTGTCTCGCACCTTCCTCCCCCAAACATAGAATCGTAGAAGGGTTTGGGTTGGAAGAGACTTTAAAGATCATCTAGTTCCACCCCCCCTGCCGTGGATGAAACTCCTCAGCTAACTACCTAGGAGGAGTCTGGGGCTGCTTCCCAGGACTTTGGCCATGTCCAGGGGAAGCTAGAACACGCTTGGAGATGCCTGGGAGGAGTCCTGGAGAGCTACCAGGCACGGACCTGCCTCCATCATTAAGAAATCTCTCCATCTAATGACCTAGGAGGAGTCTGCTGCAGCTACCGAGGACCTGAGCTGTCTCCTGAAGAAGCCAAAACACCCTTGGAGATGCCTGGGAGGAATCCCGGGGAGCTACCGGCATGGATCTGCCTTAACGTACACAAAACCCCTTGGGTAGCCACCTTGGAGGCGTCTGGGGCTCCCAAAAGCGTTGTGTGTGCTGGGGGAAGGTCCGTGCCTGGTAGCCCTTCGGGAAAACTCACAGGCATCTCCAGGAGCGTGTTGGCCTCCTCCGGAGACAGGTGAAGTCCTAGACTCCTCCAGGGTAGCTACCCAAGGAGTTTTGCCCATGTCGGAGGCGAGTCCGTGCCCGTTAGCTCCACGGGACCCCTCCCAGGCATCTCCACGCATGACACTGCCCGACGCGGGGCCGGCAGCGGGGCGGAGAGCAGCCGCTCGCTCTCTGAGGAAGCAAACTCCAGGACTCCGGAGTCCTTTGCTGCCTGCTGGTCTCCGGGGGACGCTTGGTGCGTGACCTGTCTCGGGCAGCCGCGGCTCCCTGGCAGGAGCTGGTGGGAAGAACGTGCGTCTGCAGGCTCTGCAGCTGCTGCCCGAGCCCTCAGCCCCTCGGGTGCAAGCTTTTGGGTTTATTTTTAAGGTCCCGGTCTGTCCTCAAGGGCAACCAAACTCCAGAGCAACGCGCGCGGGGAGGTTTTGGTGGGTTTTGTTTTGTTTTGTTTTAAGGATTAATAACGCAATTTTTTCTTGCATAGATCATGGCAGCAGCAGCTAAATGTGAAATCAATTCCTGTACCAGGCGCTTGACAGGGCAATAACCCAAATGTTAATCTCAAGCACCCAACAAGGATTTGTGTCATTGTGCTGGATATCTGCTGCTGGAGACATATCGAGGAAAGGAACTGCCCGGGGAGCTGCTTATTTTTTCCTTATTTTTCTTTCTTTTTTTTATTTTATTAATCAAGAGAACTAGCACTTTTGAAGGGTCCCTGCGCTGGTCTGGCAGGAGGAGGGTTGATGCCATGGCAGCCGGCTGCAGCGACGGTGGCCCCCACTGCTGAGCGAGCTGCTGGGCTGCCCGGCATTGGTTTGCCGGGCGATGCCGCGGGCGTGAGGGATGCTCTCTGCTGCCTCTTGCCGTCCCAGCCTCTCCATCACGTAGTTCACTCCGTTATAGCCATAACCCGGTTATTTCCGCAAGGTGATGTTAGCTTTGCGTATTTTCGGTCTGGCTACCAGCAGCCCGTGCTTCCCCATGGTCCTTTCCGACCACCACAAATCCCCCTCTGCCCTCCTGGGCGGCTGTGGTGCCACGGGGAGCTTTGAAGCGACTCATCTGGAAGGCTTTGGTGAACATCTGGGCAACATTGCTGGAGCTGTTTGAGGCACCCATGCCTGCAGCTGCCCCCTCTGCCCCCAAAAGGAGCCCACATGGGGGAATGTCTCACGTCTCAGCCACTCCAGCACCAAGCCCGGCATCCCAGCCTGAACCGCAGCCCCGGGCAGCGCTGAGCCAAGAGCCGGGGCCGTCTGAGAGTCCTTCGAGCCTACCTGAGGGGCAACGGCCGCTGTTAGAGGGGTGGGACAGAGGCACAAGGTGACAGCAACTTCACCTACACTCGTGGGGTTCACCAGAGCTCGTGTGTCAGACCCAAAACCACGGCATGGAGATAGGCAGAGGGTCGCAGGCGGTTGAGTTACATATGAGCAGCCGNGCCTCCCAGCAGAGGGGCTCCAGCCCTGCCAGCATCTCGGTGGCCTCCTCCGGCCCCGCTCCAGCAGGTCCCTGGGCTGCCCCAGCCCACCTCCCCTGTGAGTCATCTCCCAGGGCTTCCATCGAGTGTGTCCTGGATGGGGCAGGCTGGGACCACGCGCAGGGCAAGTTACTGTGATCCCTCAGAGAGGTAGGGACATCTTCAGCCTCTGCCATCCCTTCAAAAATAAATCTGCTCCAGGGAAAAATGGGACCCGTGCCCTTTTGCCTCATGTTTTGGCAATGTCCTGTGTCATCTGCTCACGCTGCTTGTGTTGGTCGGTGTCGTTGCAGGGCAGACTGACGGATGGGAAGGGGAAGACCATTGACTGCAAGGATGCCATCTTTATCATGACCTCCAACGTGGCAAGCGATGAGATCGCCCAGCATGCTCTGCAGCTCCGACAAGAGGCCCTGGAGATGAGCAAGAACAGGATCGCAGAAAACTTAGGTACTGGTCTTTCGATCTCCGACTCCTGAAAGCATCCACCTCCCTCCTGGCACAGCCGGCCCCTCTTGTTTCATTTGGCGCCAGCTCAGCCATCCCTCTGCCGGGGGGGAGCACCCAGACCCTTCAGGCGCCTCACGGCTGCTCAGCCCTGCAGCTGGTCCGTGCTGACACCTCCTGCAGGTCCTGCAGCTGCGGGGAGGCTTTGGGGATGCTCCTCTGCCAGAAGGGAAGGCATCTGCCTGGTCTTCTGTGTGCGTCTGGGAAGTCGTACACTTGCCTTCCAGGGTGGATGAGGAGTCGCACAGCCCGATCTCCACCGTTCTCCCTCCTGTGATACCTCCTGCTTTGGGCTTGCCCTGTTCCGAAATCCTCGCTATTCGACATCACCTCCTCGATCTCTGTCTTTGGAGAAGGCTTTATATTCCTGGAGCCCCTCTGCTGGGAGGCCAGGCTGGGAGAGGTGGGGGGGTTCAGCCTGGAGAAGAGAAGGCTGCGGGGAGACCTTGGAGCCCCTTCCAGTCCCTCCAGGGGCTCCAGGAAAGCTGGGGAGGGACTCTGGATCAGGGAGTGGAGCCACAGGACGAGGGGCAACGGTTTTACACTGAAAGAGGGCAGATTTAGGTGAGATATTGGGAGGAAATTGTGGACTGGGAGGGTGGTGAGACCCTGGCCGGGGTTGCCCATAGAAGCTGTGGCTGCCCCATCCCTGGAGGTGTTCAAGGCCAGGTTGGACGGGGCTTGGAGCAACCTGGTCTGGTGGGAGGTGTCCCTGCCCAGGGCAGGGGGGGTGGAACTACATAGTCCCTTCCCACCCAAACCCTTCCATGATTCTGTGATTCTACAAATTTTCCTTCACCTTGGGATGGAAGCCCTGGACCCACCCATCAGGATCCCAAAGTGTGAATTAGGTAATAAAAGGAGAATTGAGTAGGGTAAGGGCAGCTTTGGAGAGCTGAACCAAACGCCTCCGCTGAAGGCACCAGAGTCCCAATTTATGTGCCTTCACCAGCCGGCGGGTGGTAAATCTGCTGGCACCAGGAGGCCCCAGTGACTGGTAGGTCTCTACTGTGCCCAGGAGGGACAGACGGACGGACGGACGGCGATGCCTGCACCAGGGGCTGTCCCCTCATGCTCAAAAACGTGCGGCAGTTTGTGCACGCAGATGCTGGCGCAGGGAAATGCCGTCTCGGTCGCGTACTGCGGTGCCTGTGGGTCACCAGGCAGCCACGAACGACGGCAGCATCCGTCGTTTCCACAGCAGTTCTAAAATACTCATCAGTTGGGCTTTTTTAAGACACTTTTTTGGTCGTGAATGTCTGGACATACCCCTTCCATAGGGTACCTAGCAGCTGTGGCGTGCGGTGTGTGCTGCGGCTGTGCCCGGGAACCTCCGTACCACCTCCATGGGAGCAGGAAAAAACGTTGGGTTTTGGCGTCAAACGTCTTTTCCAGCTTCTTTCTCACTGTCTCTTCCTTTTTATTTTGAGAAGTGGATGCCGAAGCTGGCTTAATTCAGAATCTTTAAACTTCAATCAAAGTGGGTAAAGGACAAAGCGTGCCGGCAACTGAACTTTCAAGAATAACATTTTTAAATGCCAAACGCTTTTCTGCTAAATGAGGAAAGCATTGAATTTTAATCTCTGGGACTGTACAGCAGCCAGCCGCGGCGAGCGTAGCCGGAAGATGCGCTTCGGCTCCGAAGCCTGCCCTCAATTGAGTTTCGTGGAGCTCCTTGCAATTCACTGAGCTCTTGGCTCGGAATTCCTCCTGAAGGCAGAGGCCAGGAGGTCAGCGTGAATGCCGGGTGGGCAGATAGGTGGAAGGATACGAGGGAGGGAGCTGCTCCCGCAGGATCTCTGCCTCTGGGAGGGGAAGCAGCAGGTAGCGCAGGCGGTAAACCCCAGTGCTGGGGGCAGCTCTGTCTCCTCTGCCTTCTCCAGCTCTCCTCTCCCAGGATGCCGGGCCAAATTCCTGTGATTTATTGAAAAACCCCTTGGTGCCTTTGAGCGGAAAACAGGGAAGTGAAACGGGCCAAATCCTTACAACCCAAGACCCCCCAGATCCGTTTGCACCACGCGGCCGGGCTGTGCTGTCCCTCTTCCCCGCACCGCCCGGCAAACTCCCCACCAAGCGCCAGCGTCCTCACGTTGGCCGTGGGAGAAGGAGAAGAAGGTGACTCCGGAGCGCACAGCACCGCTTAACGTTGCGTGCCGGCACCGGTGTTGGTCCGGTGGAGCCCGACAGCCCCTTCTGCCGGTGCTGGGGGAGCAGCGGTCCTCCCCACGGCTGTGAAGCTGGGGAGGGCTCCCAGCAGCCAGCGTGGGTCTTTCTCCCGCACCCGGTGTGTCAGGATCCCATCCCGAGTGCCTTGGATGAGGATCGCCCTCCGAGCATCCTTGCGTTGAAATGGCGCGTGGCGTTCGATGCGTGGAGGAAGGCGCAGGCAGAAATGAGGCGGTGAAGACGAAGAGAAGAGCGAGTGTGGGCGGCAGAGGGGTAGACCCTCGTGGGAGCTGTGCTCGGAGCTGGGACGCGGGAGCCGGCCAGACCCTGGCTCCATCTGCAGTCAGCCAAGGGAAGTAGACTCCGGCCGGAGCTGTGCCGCAACCAGGCTGAACGTGGGCTTTGCTCTTTGCTGAAGGGACCCAGGACCCATCCTGTGGCCGGCAGAGCTGCGGGAGAGCAGCCCCGGGTGAGGGTCTGCTCCGTGCGTCATGTCTTTCATTAAGAAAGACATTGAGGGGCTGG
>VYXH01006248.1:0-29645 GCA_013397275.1 Burhinus bistriatus | reverse complement strand
GTCTTTCCTAAAAAGTACATAGCCATCCATGACAGCATTCCAGTCATGTGAGCTATCCCACTATGTGTCTGTAATTGCAATGAGATCATGGCCCTGTAACTGCACACAGATATCTAGTTCTTGCTGTCTGTTCCCCATGCTGCATGCATGGGGAACAGGCATTGTATAAAAATAATATTGGACATTAACATCACCTAATACTATAATAAAAATATAAAAGTAATAAATGCAATATAATAAAATTTGTTATTTATAAATATATAATATATAATAGAAAATATATAAAATATAAATATCACATATATAAGAATTGTAATATATAAATTATAAATATATAATAAATATAATATAGTAGCGATAATAATATAATATTTCATAAAAATAATATGAAATAGATTGGACATTAACATCACCTAACTTTAGATTCCTAATATAAGCAACCAAGGTGCCCTGTTCTCCATACAAACTCAATTAAAGTAACTGACTGACTACAAAAAGCAATTTGTCTTAATGGTTAGCAGCTTCTGCAGCTGATTTTGATCTCCAGAATGGAGGATGTGTAAATTCTAATGTAATAGGTCTGACTCTTTTTTTTTTCTTTATTCATCTGATTTGGCTTAGACATTGATTATAGAACGGTTAATTTCTATGGAATATAGGGGTTTTTTTCAGAACATACATTAAAAAGTATTAATCTTCAACAAATTATATAAAAGTCTAAATAGGTAAATAAATTATAGTTACTACTACAAATGAAGTAGCTACATCTACTTAAGTCCCTGTAGAAAGGCCAGGGAATGAGTAGATAGGTTATTTTTCCAACTTGCTTTGAACATTATTTTTCTGATCAATGTTGAAGCAGATGGTAGCAGTAAGAAGACATTAAAATATATTTTATGAATTTAAATAAAGACACAAAGCAATAAAAAATAAATAAAAATTAAATTAAATGCATCTAGGAATTGGTAAAACCAGACATATTACTAGAATGTTGTGCTGCTAGTACAGTACCACTTTTACTTGCAACTCCATAATCTATAGCAACTGAATAATTTTTGCCAGCAAAAAAAGGTTTGCATCTTATGTTAGCTCTGTTAGCTGAATTTTTTTTCACTATTACAGTATCATTTACAGGGATTCCTAATTCTATTTCCTAAAAATGTAAGTCGAATGAACTCAAATTTAGTGTAAACCATTTTATAATTTGATATATAAACCCCCTCCAATTTACTGAAGAGTCTCAAAATAGGAAATTTAACAACAGCAGAGCCAAGTTTTTTTCACCATCTGAAGAGACTGAGGAGTCAGGATTCCATCTAACCCTTCTCCCTTGCTCAGACTCTGTTATTCACGTTGCTTGTGTTCTCTAATTAAATCTAGTCTCACCCTTAAGTAACATGTATTCACATTTCTATTGGCTATTGATAATAAACACTACCATTAATTATTCTGAAATGTAGCTTTTTTATACAAAGATTTATGAACAACTATCATTTATCTAAAACTTATGATACGTATGAAAGAATACTGTGGAAGAAACATGGGAATAACATTTCTTAAAAACAGTCTATAAAGTGTGATATTCAAGTATAGAAGAAATACCTGATGAACTAAAAATTGTGGAATAAGTATATTAACTAAACTGTTGATCGTTTTAGAATGCACTGTCATTAATAGTTGTCCATGTAAAACAGTGCAGAAGTTTAATGGAGAAGAGAAACTTGCCAGCCAGTTTTATGAGGCTCACCTGTAACTTCATCCATGAGATATTAATTACCATTAAAATACCATTCCTTTTGAAATCAAGGCTGCACAAACTTTTATCTGAAGGTATGGAAGGACAGGCTCTGTCTGATGTTGATCTGTTTCTGTATTTCTGTTCTACCTTCAAAGATCCCATGCACAACAGCAACAACAGTGCACAATATCAGATTGGGCGGCATAGGAAGAATTTCTACCAAGGAAAATCAGGCACAACTGTCAATCCACTTTTAGAATAACCAGAAGGGTAGTGATCTCTACGCCTGTTTATTTGCCTGTAGGTGATAAATTACTCTTCTGAACTTTTAAATCTTTCTGTGTCATTCATTAACAGACCCTCAGATATTCAGGCTGGGAGAGACCATTAAGTAATTTAATTTGTCTCTTGCACAGCATAAACTATATTATGTGACCATTTTAGTTTATCATTGAATCTTCTAACGTGTTTGGATAAAACGCTTCTTTCAGAAAGGAATCAAACTGACATGAAGGTATCGAAAATGCTCCATTTTCTCTGATAGTTTGCTGCAATGACCAGTCACCCTCCCTGCTTTCTATCTCATAAAGAGTTTTGAGCACCATAAGAAAGCTATCATGTCTTCTGTATTCATTTGTACTTTCTCTCACTTTCCTTGGAAAAAGCTTAATTAATATTGATAAAATGTGACGGTCAAACTTTTGTTTATAAATGACATTTTAAAAGTCACTGCAATTGGCAACATCTTGCAGAGTGCCAAGTGGCACGCCTTTTGCATTATCTGGAGAAAACCTTTCATCACGCATACTTTTATCACTGATATGAGGGCTTTTCTGTATTATTTTCAGCTGCTGTCTCTCTAGCCTGCCTTACATCTTCTAAGCTGCTAAATATGACACTATGCAAAGAATAGATTGTTTCCACCTGTTTCTGATTTGCTTGCTAATCTTTCAGTACATCCCTATCACTATCTGTAAGGGAAAAAATTCTGACTGGAAGATGAAACACTCACCTAAATTGCAATGGCGATGTGAAAATAATTACTGCTTGAGGTTTTTGGCACTATACAATGCAGTTTCACAGTGAGAGGGAGCTTCCCCTTCCTGTTTGATGGACATGTCCCCTTTGGTAAAACCGCATAACTTCAGATCTGCTACGCAGCCAGGGACAGAGTCCTGACAGGCATTTACTTCTGCAGCTGCAGAGAACTCAGCTGGTAGAATGGCTAGGTCACGATTAATTGCAGTTTGCATTAGCTGCAGGTTACGTTGCTTTATAGGTAGTTCTTTTCCTGCTCAGTGGTATGTGTTTGTTTTTAAATTTTCTTTGGAAGTTCAGTTCATATCTCCATATCACAGGTTTGATTTTGTTAAGTTCATCCATTAGGAAACAACATTATGTTAGGGCTTAGCTTTAAATCTGTAACATTTTCTATAATGTACAAAAGCAAGTGCAAATTAACATCTATACATTTTTATTGTCTTCATCTGCAGTATTAATAAACTTCTACTTTCTAGTAAGTTTTTTTTTTTTGTGTCTTATTCCTAGCAGCGTCATTCCCTTGGCTCATGCGTTCCCAAATAAATGTCACTTCTTGCTGAAACACCTGCTACTGAACAGAGGTGTTCAAGCTGTTATTAGCCTGAAAAGATGCTTATTGCAACTGACACTGTTTTTTCTCCTTGTTTAGGAATTGTAACTTTTCTTCTTCCCAGAACTTTTTACTGATACTCTTTTAAAATAAATTCACATTGGTTTTAGATGGCTACAACTAAGTCTAGATTACTAGATTTACTAGGTCACTTTAGCAATGGATTTAATTGTTCAAATTAAATGCCAAAGCTAGAGGCAGAAAACCTAGTTTCTCCTTTGTGCCATAGGTAGGATGATAATATACTGACAACTGCGAAAAAGTTTTGTGTGCAGGGAAAAAGAAAAGACTTAAACTAAGTAAAATACTGAAATTTTTCACAGTTTCAAATAAAGTGAAAGTAATAGCACCTGCTTTGTAAATGCTACAGCATAATCTGGATCAGCTTGGATCAAATGGTATGTTTGGCTCCTGAGATGAACAACATTAACAAATTGTTTTCTTGTGATTTGCTTTGAAAAGAAAATCACTGTAAGAAAAGCAAAACAAAATAAAACCTGGACAAAGTCATAGATTACAAGTGAAAATGGGTGCACAGGGAGTTCTACACCCACCTGCAGGTATTCCATCATGGCAAAACTGAAACTTTGTAAGTGTGTTACCCTCTGCAAATTTTTTACTCAACTTTAGGAAAAACTATGCTGTTAGTAAAATTTGTTCAGCTCTCTCCTTTCGTGGTAAATGTCACCAGGAAAACAGTAGGCAAATTAACGGCTAGCTAACAGCTCATTACAAATCAGCACAACGATTTAGATATGAGTTTACAAAACTGAAAACATGCCTCTACATGTCATCTATTGCCTTTCCCCCTCCTTCCTTCCCTTCTTCCTGTCTTCCTTCATACTTTCTTCTCCATTTAAGCAAAAGGTTTCTGAGTTTTAAGAAATAATAATGTGCCTAATGACTTCAGTAAATCAGAGTTGTTGCAAACTCATATATTCCTAACACAAATGCTAATAGGCTTAGTGTCAGCATTTCATAGATGTAGAGAAAGAGCATACGATAGTAGGTGTGCCCTCATAAGGGGCTGAGGTGGCAGAATCAGTAGTAAAGACATTTTGAAGTTACAGAGATTTTGAATGATTATTGTCATATTCCCACTCCCACTCCAAAATCCCCAACAAACAAAAAGCTGCTTAGAACACTGTACACGGGCAGAGTACCCAAGGAGCAGAAACCTAGTCAAAGTATTTGCATTATTATTTACTAAATTTTTAGGCTCTTTTTTTTTGATCCACTTTCCATCTAGATTGCATGGGGAAATTATGAAAATGCAGAGAATTTTACTAATGCCCAGAAAATATTTCAGGTTTTGGAATTGGATTTTGCTTTGTCTTATCCAGTTACACTTAGTGCCTGCTCAATGTTTTTAAGATTCTGCGCACATTCATCTTCTCCTGAAACTTGCTCATTTATTAAGTTACTGACTTCAGTTCCAGATGCTGAAGCCAGATGGATTTAGAGTATCTACTCAGTTCTGTTCCATGATCGATCTGTTCATCATTACAGTAGTTGGAATTGGATGAGGTCTGGAAGGTGAATAAGTATTTCGTTTATATGATTAATTTGTATATAGTTCTGCCTAATATATAATATGTAGCTAATTCGTATAGAGTTCTGCCTTTTATATAGTAGGTTCACATATATTAGGCAAAATACACAAATATTCATTCATCCCTAAGAGACTTACTTTCCATAACCTCCTTCCAAAAAGTGTTACAATGACCACAAAAAGCTAATACTTTTTTTTTTTTTTAGAAAAAGTAACAGTAGTATTTAATATGCCTTATGTGTGATATATGCAGTTGTGTATGTGTCTGGGTACACAGCAAGTCACAAGAATAATATGTTATTGTTATTTCCCACAATGAACTGAAGTTTGCTGTCTTACTATGCTTTCTGTGTTTAGCATTATCTGATTTGGTTTAGTGAGAAGGTTTGAGAAGGTAAAATGCCCTAAATTCTAATGAAAAACTACATTGCTTTGCCTCAGAGATGGCCTGGTTCAGCTTCATGCATTTATATAGGGGGTTCTACTGATAATCGTCTTTCTGTCTTTGGGCTTTGGTGATTAATTCTTTTTATTCTTTGGTGCATAAATGAAAAAACTTACAGAATAGACAAATGCTTGTACTATTTTTGCAGACTGTAGGTCAAAATGACTTATTTGAAAAGTATGTTGTTATATCAGAGAAGACACCTTGAAAAGAATCCATCCTTTCTCTGGCTACTCATTCACAACCAGATTTGTCTTGAATTTTCTTTCTTTCAAATATCTTCTTTTTTTTTTAAACAAAAATTAATTAGCATATTTCAAAAAAATTACATGGTATTAAATCTGATGAAAAGTGGGTAACTTTCCTCAAAAAATCAAAATGCCCTAATTATTTTTATTTCAAAAATATTCTACAACTTTTCTTATTCACCCAGATGTTGTGCAGTGATTTACCAGAGGAGCATAGTATGTAGCAATAGCAAGAATTTGTGCTAAGTGCTACCTTTCTTAATATTTTTAGCAGTCTCAAACAAGATTTTCCAAGTAGTGTACGTGTACCCAAAAAGAAAAAAAAAAAAGAACACTCAATAAATTTAAAGCTATTAAATCAGGCAAATACATTTACAAAGAACTGGAGCCAGTGGGTTGGCTCTTTCTATATGAGATGTCTGAATTATGTTGACAATCTAATAATGCGCCCGAGTAGCTAAAGGCTGATACCGGCCTGCAGGAGCCGGTAATGTTGCTGTAACATCTTATAACATTAAGGACATCATGGAGATAAATGAGACTAATGTAGTCTGAAAACGAACATCTCCCTTGGTTTAAAAAATAAGTTAGCTATAAAAATAAATATTGTGCATTTACTCTTTATATCTAGAATTTTGCATACAATTTATACATGTTGCCCTATACAAGTTATTGAGCTAAATACTATAGTAAAATATTCCTGTCTTTTTACAAAGCAAAATATATAATTAGCAGAGGTGGAAACCACCATTTTCTCTTGTTATCCAAACATTGCTATTACTTTAAGCAAAATCATAAAAGTGACATTATATGGCAGAAGTAATGAAGTGTGGGTGGAAAATCAGCTGAGTTGACATACAAAATGAGACACTTCAGGACTGTCTGTGCTTGTAAATGAAATGCAGACAAAATATTACTCTATGTGGAATCTCAGAAAGCAACTGAAAAACTTATTTTATCCAATTTTGGGCTGTAACATTTATTAAACTAGAACGATCATTATTAAGTATTGTAATTTTAAATTTGTTGTTGTTGTTGTTTTTTCCAGCTATAAAAGAATTTAATTCCAGGGAAATATGTGTTAAAAAAAAAACCTCACAGACTTATTTATGACACAGCATTTTTTTTTTATTATTATTTCCAAGCAACAAATTATAACTTACAGTTTGTCAAGATTCTGGATAAATGTCATTAGGAACTAGCTAATAAGATAGACATTATTTACATTGTGTCAGTTATCCCTTTAAATACAATTATAAATATAATATCACATGTCACTTGATTTATATTTGTTTTCAGAATCTCATGCCAATGATTATGTTTCATTAGCAGGAGTAAAAAGAAGGAAAAAACAATTAGAGAAGCATAAAATACAGAAGCAGAGCTTGACAATTTTCACCTGTTCAAGCAAAACAATCTTGAACACAACCTCACAGGATCACAGAAGTGCTGAGGCTAGAAAGTACATCCAGAGATCATCTAGTCCAACCCTCCTGCTCAGAACAGGGTCAGCTACAGCAAGCTGCTCAGGGCCGGTTGGGTTTTGAGTATCTCTTAGGATGGAGACTCCACAACCTCTCTAGGTAACCTGCTCCAGTGTTTGACCAGTCATAGTGAAAAAGGTTGCTTTGTTGTTTTTTTCTTTTCTTCTGTTTAAACAGAATTTCCTGTATTTAAGTTTGTGTCCATTGTCTCTTGTCCTGTAGCTGGCTAGCAACAAGAAGAGTCTGGCCCCATTGCCTTTACTGCCTATAAACTCCAATGATAACATGCCTGTTTTCACACTTATATTCCTCATATTTCGGTGGGAACCAGGCTGGGACACAAAGATGGATCAGGAAAACAGGGGAAAATATAGTGGCTTAATTATTGAGGGTAAAAATAAAGAATAGTGAGAGTCATATACTGCCTGAGGATAACCAACCTCTCCATTCCTCATTAGCTTTTTTTCCCCTTCAACATCTTTGGAAGTGGGAGGGGGTAAGGAATAAAAAACTCTTATGGTTTCTGTTACATTAATTACCGTTGCATATTGCATTGTTCTAATAGCTGTCCCAATGAAGGCAAGAGCCCTAAGGTACTGGGCCTTGATCAACCAATGTGGCAAGTCAGCTTCCTACTACCTGACATTGCACCATAAATAATTTCCACTGGGTGCACTAATACACAAATTACATTGGAATTGCTTGTGTGCGTGTGTGTGTGTATGTAATTACACGTACAGGAGTAGAGTCTGTATGGCACTCAAGAGTTGCTTGTATTTACTGTTCTTGCAAAAAATATAAAACCATTGGGCCGAAATGAAGGTTAAGAAAAGGAATAATGAGATAGGTAGCACTGAGAAGGTGGTTATTCCTGATGAAGCTTGTAGTTGGTTTACACATTATTTTTATTGCTTAGAAGGAAGTTGAAAAGAAAAAAAATGGCATAACACATATATAAAGAGTCACCAATGGAGACCAAAAATGACAAGACTGTACGAATCCTATCAGCGTGTCGGGGAAGTATGAGTAGGATGTAGTCTTGACTATTCAGCTAGAGAGAAAGGAATTGAATATTGGTTTACTGACATGTGCCTAAAATCATCTGTTTTCCAGCAGCCTGAAGAAAAGAGATAAATGAAGAATATTTCACTGTATTTAGAAGAAAGTAGCAATACAGTTTTCTTGCCTGAATAGAAAAGATAAAAAAGGTTATCACATCCGCCTTCCCATACTTGAGACAGATTGTGTATCTTGTTCCAGTACCGAACTGTACATGTAAAGGCACTCATTCTGTGACAAAGTAATATACCCAAACTATAGCCTGTTCTAAGATATAAAATCATAGTAGAGGTTTTTTGTTACTGGTTTCAAACACATGATCTTGAATTTTATACTACTGAACTTTCACACCATCTTTTTAAATTTTTTAAATAATTTCTGTTTTAGCAATTATACCAAAATACTTATCACCAACTAAATTCATTGGTATACATATATTTTATGCATCCGGCTCACTGACTGAAATATTAAAAAAGCTCTAGTTTAACACAGATTGCTGGGAAACTTTGTAATCTTTCTACCTCTTGGTTATTTCCTTCTCCAGCACATTCCAGAAATGCTGAAGTTTCTTCTTTAATCAGTTCCCCATCCTTTCTCTAATGCCTCCACTAAATCACAGCCTCTCCAACTTCACTTCCCTTGTGACACCCTCTTCTTTGAATCTATGCAAATTTGGAGATTAAATTTGCCTGCTATCACATTCAGCACTATTTTTATTAGCAGCGTTTCTTCTGGAATATGTATCTTTAGAAGCTAAAGTCTACCATAATAAGGAGAGCTCTCAGGGTTATTAGTATTTCTCATAATATTTCAGTTTTCTGTCACAAATAGGAGTTTACAGAATATTTCTACAACTATACTTCTTTACTATCCTTCCCTAAAGAGATTTAAAACTGCCTTCTGTTTTATTCATGTTATGTGTTTGGGTTTTATTAATGCTTAATATGTCATAGGATTCTACTACTTTTACCTTCATTTCTGTCTTTCCTGAACAAGATATATATATATTGCTACTCTATTTCATTCTGTTTGTTTTTGTTTTCTTCCATTCATCTGTTATCCCCTAAAATGTCTAGGTGTGATATTTACAACTAGGAGTTCAGATTTCAACATTTTGTAGTCTTAGAACACAGACAGAAGAGAAAATTTAGCTGCTGTTCCCCTTTCCCAAGTGACTAAGATCTTAAATCACTGAAGTCTTAAATGCCTTGCCCACACTTCCCTCTTTATCTATGCTTTGGTTAAAGTCCAGCCAGCTGATGGCTTTGAATGGATCTTACAAGTCTTCTGTAAAGTATTTTGTTCTGGTAAATATATCAGAGCAATTGCTTTATAGGATTACTGGGCAGCTCCCTGAAAGGTAAGGGGTGTATTTGTAGAATTTTCCCCAACTTCAACTCAATGAACAAGAATAGGACTACAGAGAGAAGGTAACATGCCTTTCAATTCACTTTATTGCTTTTGTTATAGACTTCGAATTTCATAGAGGTACAATGGACTTGCATACCTTGACAAAAATCACACGGTATGAGCCCTTATCAAAACCTATATCCTAAAGAAATTTGAGCTGTTATGCAATACCTCTAAGCAGTGTAGTACAGTTTCCAAACAGTTTAAGGAGGATGCCAATTTTAGTTTCACTGTTGCATTAATTTCAAATGTAAATAATGCCAGCCTGCATCTTTCCTTTCAACAGTCAGTTAAGTTCCTTCTGTGTACACAAAATACAACCAAAGTTGCTTTGGTAGAGGGTTATTATGATAAAGAAAAACCTATTCTTTCCATTATTACATTGCTAAAATGATTTTGATATCATTAGTCGTGATGTAGTCTGCCAAAAGAAGGTACACCATGGTGTACTTCAGAAAAGAAACCAGGTCTACATTTTTTTCTTGATTATTTGAGGTTTTTATTTCACATACAGATACCATGATAGAAATCAATGCCTAAGTAGACAGTCTTTCCCATCTGTGAAACGAGAAGTTATCAGAGAATTTATGTTCGCTTTACAGGAACAATCTTAGGACAAGGTGTCTCCAGAACAAATTAATTATGGGTGTCAATGATAAGAACAAAGCAAAACTTTGAAGAAAAGTATGAAATGACACTAATGAATACATTATTTTAAACAAATACTAAGCTATTTCTAAGACTTTTTTCTTTGGCTGGTATTGGAAGTCTCAGGAGGACAGCTATGGCTCACCCACTTGCTTCCAACTTATTGCTTGCATAAGCTTGTGGAACTTTGCCCATGGAATTTTTAATGGACAACTGAAGTAGTTCTCCACTCCTCCACAGCTCAAGCTTGCCTCTGTCATCTTTCCTAACTCTGAAACAACAGGTATAGAAGCATATGTCAGTATCTTGTATCAGCAAAGGGATTCCATGAGTACTTAGTGACTCCCAAGAGTTTTTTGGTGACTTTTTCAGTGTAAGACCCAATAAAATTTAATTCTTAGGGCTGGAGGGTTGCTTGTTTTGGGTTTGGTTGGTTGGTTTTGGTTTGGTTTTTGGGGGGTTTTATTTGAGGGGGTGTACTTTTGGTTTTTTGAAGGATTTTTTTTGGTAAGTTTAACAGCCAACCACCTAATTAAAAAGACATGCCATATAATCAGGCCTTGTTGTATATTGTCTTGTACATTGATAAAACTTATGTTACAGGTTTCTTAACTCATAACTACAACATGGTCAGGTGCAGATCAAGAGCGCTCAAAATCTTCCTATTTCAAAGTTCCTTTCCCATCCCCCATCCCAGGCTGGCGCTAAGCCTTCAGAAGCATCCAGACATGAAGTGCAGGGATTTACATGGACTTCAGGACCACGAAAACAGAAGCATTGTAGACTCAGTTGTTCTGTGTACACTGGATAAAACTGGCTGCAAACAAGAAAATGCTTTGATGAAACAACAGCTCAGATAGGAAGATTTTATTCTGTTGCTGTTCTGCATGCTGAAACCAAGTCCTGGAGGGTAAAACTGTCAGAGTACCAATGAATACTGAAGTTGCGGGATTTCTGCCAATTCATAACAGCTTAGAATCTGGCCTAAAATGCAGTTATACCTGTTTGTCCATTTAATGCCTCATTTGGATCACATTATCCTTCAAATAAAGCCTGTTGCATTTTTTTAATCTGCATGTATTTTTTTCCTACAAAACATTTGGTAAATAAAATTGAGGTAAAATTTCTGAAGTCATATGGGCTGAATATATTAGCCTCACAAAAATTTGCATGTTGTTGATATATGTCCCCAAACTATACCTACCTGTTAACACCGGAAAATTGTGGGTGCAAGGCCAACTTGTTCCCTTTTTTAAAGCCTAAATCACGCAGATGTTGTGTTTGAGGGGGCAGCATGTGTGCTGGTGTTGGTATCGTGGTCTGCTGGTCTTGTTCTGATTCTGCCTGCCTAGAAAATCAACACTTTTGTTTAAGCCAGCACTTTAAGGATGCACAGGATGCTACAGACTTCTTAGCTTTTCCAGCTTCCATAGCAGTAGCAGTGTGAAATCTCACACAAGCCAGAGTTATTGTGCGGCTAGAAGCTGCAGAAACAAACCTCTAAGTAAGGTTGGTCCTTTTTCCATGCCGCTTGAAGGGAAGCCAAATGGCAACAAACAGAATTGCAGCATTAATCTGTAAGTGGCAAAAGAAAGGTGAAGCATGATTGAAAGAAACATGTTTATCAACAGTCTCATTCTGCCACCTTCCTACCCCTGCAAGACATCAATGTTTTGCAGGCACTGTGGTAGAGGTAGCAAAGTGGTTAATCCGTATTGTTTGCACCTGGTGTCTGAGCAGAGAGGTTTTAATTGAGAACAGTTTTTCCGTTTCTTCACTGATCACTTAGCTGAGACCCAGGCTGAACTGACAACTCTCTTGTTAGTAGAGTCGTCCCTGGAGGAACAAGCATGGCTGTTCTTTTCTTGGCTTTTTGGTGATGTTCTGGTTGTAGGTAATGGCAGGTATTCAGACTACGGCATGTACGGCAGAGCTAGGGCCTCCTTGAACAGAAGAGGCCGTCTGATTGCCAGCATACCCACTTCTGAGTATTTTTAACAGTATTAAAGCTTTTTCTAAAACAAAACAATCAACTTATTACCTTTATCATCCTTCTCTCCATTGTTCCGGCAGAGCAGGGGAGGGACCCTTCTGGGGGACAGAGCGGGAAATAGTTAATAACTGATGGTTTATAAGGAAAAATGTAAGTAATCTCAGGGGGGAGGAGGTGAAAAGGGCAAGGCAGAGTGATAAATCTCCAAGACTTTGTAGCAGAGCTCTTCTGTACTGTTACTATAATTTGCTACTCCTGCTGAGGTGCAACTGCAGGTAAAAGTTGCTTTTTGATCAGGTAATTGGGTTCAGAGAACACCCAGTCATGAACACACAATTATTTCTTGTGGTTTTGTCTGCCTACACCCCTTGAGAAAAGGCATCTGGTTCAAATGTGCCATTATATATGAACTGCGCATTTTGAATGCCCCCCTGGTGCTGCTGCTGCAGCTGTTGAATCTTCCGGACCACAGGCAAACAAGCAGCCTTTCCTCTGGGAGGGCGCAGAGCACCAGTGGGAGGTCTTTATAACTATGTAGATTAAAAAGAGGATGTAGATTAAACACAGTGAGGGTTCAAGCTGAGCAGTAGTGACTCTGTTCCCCTCACCCTGTGCTGAAGCAGCAAAGATCGCTCCTCGGCCCACACTGGTTGCTTTCTGGCTCTCAGACCCTAGGAAATGCAACTTCTACAAGGACCTGCAATTATATTTTGGGGACTGGTGTGAGCATCCGAATAGAGGCATCTGGAAGAGCTGAGTTTAATATGTGATCCTTCCATCATCAAGTCTGGCTCTGTTATTAAGGTTGTCCTTGATAAATATACGTAAGACCTTTTCTTTTCTAGAAACACGGTGTTAAGCCTTAAAAACCAGTAATGCCTTTACTCATTTTAGCTGTTTTTAAATCAAAACTGAGCAGTCCCACATCAATATTTTGAATGGTCAAAGTGCATTAGCCCAAACCAGTTTTGTCTATTGTTTTACACTCTAATAAATTGCATGGTTTTATGAGTATGTAAGTGCCATGATTTGAAAACTTTTCCAAAGCATGTCTTTACAGTTCATGTAAGACAGTTTTTAAAAAGAATATTTGTGGCTCTAAGAAGTTATTGGAACAGTCAAAACCTGCTGTACAGGCAGCGTAGATTGCTCATAAAACAAGATTATCTGCATAAAATGTCTGTCTTTGAATGAAATGTGTACTGATTAAATAATACCTTTGGACTAAATCCTTTTCATCATGCTGTGAAAATATTTTCCCGGAAGAAATAAATGTAAAAGCAAATAGGAAGAGAATAACTCTGTATATGCTGGATAGTTTTTCCAGCATTTTTCTGATGAACATTGAGTCCATCCTTAGGGACTTGTGTAGGTTCTGCTGCTAAAGGGCTATATGATGCAATGTCACAATGAAAACTAACTTTGGCCCTCAGGCCAGATCAAATGAAGGGTTATGAGATTAATGATGGCTCTCATATCCCTCCTTGTGGAAGAGAGGCTGCCTCCAAAGTAGACTTGCTTCTTCTTGCAAACGAAAATGGGAAGGGCTGCATGTCCCTGTTTTCCAGGAAGGAACAAGACTGTTATTGCAAACTAAAGAACACAGAGTCCAAAATTATTTACAAACTGCAAATATCTTACTTCTTAATCTACCATGAAAGTATCTTCTCTGAAAGCTGCACACTACAGGCAATATCACTTGTAAAGATGGAGTTCATGAAATCAAAATAATATGGGGAAGAAAAAATTCACATTTTCTCCACATGCTTCTAGGCTGAAGTCCTAAAAATAGTGCAAGAAATAACACAGGATTAATTATCTCCTCACCAGTGTGCTTTAGCATCTCCAGGTACAAATGCATTTCATTGGGTAATTACACTCTGTTAATTTCTTCAGGCTGGGACCTATGATACGTAAACGATCAGGCTGATCATTGCTTTTCCCTTTTGCTCCACTTCCCTCATCATTCCTTTTCATCCCCTCATCTCTGTGTTGAACAAGCCTTTTGTCTTTATTTCAGTTATGAAAACAATGAATCCTTTTGTGTTTACTTTTTACTTAAATCTTTGATTTTCTCTTAAGAAAAGAATGAATGGAAAAATGTGTGCCATCTCTATGCAGTAACCGCTATTTAATTGTACAACTTCAAAAAATTTAATGAACAGAATTTACATTTGGAAGTCACTCATTTCTAAAGTATTTGTGTAGTGAAACAGATATCTCCTAATCTATGTTTTAGGCAGTCTTAGGGCAGCTACTTACTTAATTGTTGTTTATTCTTCCTATCATGTGTCAAGAATGTTCTAATTTTATTTTACAATTAATCACTTCAGATGGATATAGAGGTTAATGGTTCTTAAGAAGTTGACTGAAAACATGAGCAAAAGCAGTGCAGAACAGCAATGTTGACACATTTTTTCAGAGATTTCAGGATTAAGTTAAAAAAAAACAAAACAAAACAACAAAAAACCAGATGATGATAGCTGACTGTGAGTTTTCCAGACCAATGAAATTATTAATGCAACATGTTGGTGCATGGAAAAAAAAAATAGTATGACAGATAATTCAGTAACAAAATATGTGTTAATATATACCACTGTATTCATAAATTTTAATAGAACTATTTATCACAGCAAGAACTGTTAAGGAATTCTGTAGGCTTTCTGCCACTGTGGTAAGATGAATGATGAATCTGATGCAACACAGGGTTTTTTAATAATTTATTGGGTCATGAGTTATGGTTTTATTCAATTGAAAATTATTAGATGGGTTTGCCCCAGGCAGTGAACATGGTATATGAAAAAGGAAAATAGATTAAACAAACACTCGATGAGTTTAATCATTTCAAACAGGGCAGCGGATAAAAGCACTGACAGATTTGTCATTAATTCAGCAGACGTTTTTACCTCCACACAACATAATCACAAGATGGGAGTTGTCAGTGAAGCCCTGAAAGTGTAATGTTCATAATGAATAGTCTGCATAATCTATTATTTTCACACAAATGATTTATTTTCTCCATGAAAGAGGACAAGGGATGGAACAAAGGGTAGAAGGTCTCTTTCAAGAATGGTGGCATAAAAATATTTTTCTTCATCCCAAATTCTGGTATCTATTTTTGATTAAACAGTGCCATTCAACATAATGATACCTGGTGGAGATCTTCCCTGACGAAAATGGAAGGAATCACCACTGCTTCACATTGTCTACATTCTGATAGTGCCTTCACCACAAAGACTATTCATCAAATTTTTATCAAGAACCACTATCGCTGGCCTCCCACTCAAAGCCCTACCTATAAGGTGCAGCCAAATCTATTTTGCTCTAATAAATTTAAGCTTCTCTGAGAACAGAGAGAGGATCTGAACTTTAGTAGAATAAGCTATATTCCTTCTGTGCTGTTCACATAAAATTATGATCTTTCAGAGAAAATAAATGTAAACAGAGGTGGTAAATCTTTTATGTTAAGAGATTGATCTTGACATCTGCAAACAATTTAGAAACTCCCTATAAATCACTACTAAATCATGAAGTTAACTGGCAAATTCTCTGTTTACCAAGAGAGTACTTAAAATACAGAAATTTGCTGTTTTCTTTAAGTCTTATTGTCACATAATATGTATCAATTTTATTTTATTTAACTAATGATTATAAAGGACAACAGCTTAAAGTCATCAAGCAATCCAGTTCTGCACTGAAATGAAAGTCATTTCTATTAGAGTTGCCATTATGAGAAAAATACCAGTCAGAAAACTAGTCAAAGCAGAAATCTTTAGAGCGTGAGACAGTACTCTAGTCAGAATTCTCACTCGCTTCAACATTACAATCACAATTCCACAAGAAAATGGTATTGCCAACATTACAAAGGCAATCACAGACAAGTTTGGAAGTGCCAAAACGAAGGCTGTCCTCTTCCACATGTGCAATTTCAGTTCCACATTCTAAGGACCTAGAAATTGGTGTAACTTCATCAGAGGTGTTGAAGAGCCATAATGCTTTATAACACTCGAACAGCTGCTCAAATGTCTTTAATTGTTTGTTCTCAGAAACCATTTCTGTAGGATCCCCATTGTATTCAAGATGAATATTAAAGTATTTAATATGTCCAGTGGCAACAGAGTACACATCTTATCAGTGGTGAAACAATCTACCAGACGTCTTCTTTTCTATTCTACAGGTATAATTCTCCAGGTGAAGATTTTGATGTCAATCTCAGCATGTGTAAATGTATAACTTTGAGTACATGGATTTATTTGGATCATTTCCTTTATTCATTTATGTGTATGCCACTTAGCATAGAACTGCTTTTTCAACAGTGAGTGAAACAGCCACAGGTGTCTCCAGTATATCATTTTCTGTTTCTCTTCATCATTCCCCCAGTCAAAGAAATGCTGAGCATTGTCACCAATTTCGTTTATAGCTATAACTGTTCAACACTTAATAAATAATAATTTTTAATAATATGCATCTGAAACTGCTTTTCTAGAAAGAAGCAAAGTTCTTCTAGAAAAAAGTTCATGAAACAGCAGTTTACTTTCCACAACTTCTCTGGGGTTACATGGAATGTGTCTGATGGAGCCAAAGTTAATATTGAATTCTCCTCGGCACTACTTAGCTACCAAAACTGCAAATTGCCGTATTTTTTTTTCTCAAATTCCCGTGGGAATTTCCAACAGCTTTGTTAATACATAATTTTATGCACAACTGACATTTCCTGGGTAGTGGTTCATTCCATGGGTTTTGACATAGCAATAGAAATTCTGTGGACCAGAATGTAGGAACTGGATCACACCTACAGCAGAGGGAAAAAAGGTGGATCCTTTTTGTGGCCAGAAAAAAAGACTTCATTTTCTTTTGAAGAGTGTCATTGATGAACCTCCAATCCTGACTAATTCCTTTGTTCTTCAGCAAAGAGGAACAGGAGGTAGTTATTAGATCATCCTGGATTAGCCTTTATTTATGTTAGGTATTCTGCAGAGGAGCAGCAGTTATGATCATTTCAATACATATTCAGAGTCTATAAGGGTAAGAATATTTTGCTTTCAAATTTTGCTTTATTAAATGTTTTAATTTGGCTCTTTTTTCAGCATGGTCAAAGAAATGTTAAATTATTAACTGCTCTTATCTCCCCCTCCCATCAGACTAGATGGTAGCTGAGACAGATCTATGATGTAGAGTTTGAGCCTCTTTGAGTCCTTAAACTACAGTCTGCCTTTCTTTCTGAAGTACTGTAATAGAAATGGCAAGGAATTTGCAGATGGAAAGTGAGTCAGTCATAGGAAAAGACAGTGTCACTGTGTTATCCAGCAAGAATGGATGCAAGGTTTCCACACTCTGAACCTCAGAATTGTTAATGAACATTTCAAGAGCATGTTAGCTACCTAATGACTCTATAAATCACATTTTCCATTCCACATCAACAGCAGTTGCTGCAAGACAGTGTGGTTATTAAGGAAAGGAACATGCCTGCCATAATGAGAAAAAAAATCAGTATTTGTCTAATTTAAAGCAGCTCTGGACAAAGTTGTATACATTTAACCTGCTCGAGAAGAAACCATAGTAAGAATGACAATAATAACAACAACAATGGTAATACTAGCAATGATTATACACAATTTTTATTCAGAACTTAAAACTCTCTGTGTTGTGTTTACTTTGCTGCTTTTATTTTCCTTTAAAAGAGTGTTTCCAGAATAACACTTTCATATCAGTATAAATTTCTGCTCATTTTTTGCAATATTTGATGATATTTTAGTTTCATATGAAACTGTATAAGAGTTAGTCTTCATTCTGTTACCTTTTTGTATGCATATGTTATTTTAAATCTACTATTTTGGCTAAAGGATGAGGGAGGGGAAAAGTACAAAAATGCCCGGAGCTAGTAAGTGAGGGAGTTAGGATAGAATGCGATGTGGCAGCTTAAGTTTGCTGCTGCTGTGCGTATAAAGTAAAATGGTCATTAATGTTATTCAGTAAGGAGACTTGCATAAAATAATTAAATGAACCCTAAGGATGCCTGTCAAACTGTCATATACTCACAAGCAAGGATGTCACAGACTAAAGCTGTCAGTCAGGGTCTGACATTCTGAAATCCTTCAAAAAGTGTTAAGCATTCAAAACTCTGCTAGTAATAAACCTGGTGACAGTAAGATAAGCTGGCCTGCCGCAGCCTCAGGATTCTTTTGCAAATGACACTGCGATATGACTCAGTACCCTTGCATTTGGAAGAATCTAGTTAATTTTTTCATTTGTTCAAGGAAGAATCAAAGACATGCTTTACTCTTCCCTGCAGCAAACCTGTTTATTTTCCAATTTATAAATAAGCGAATATTGGCTTTCAGTGAACTGCAGTACATATTGACCAGTCTGTGTAAATCAACTTAAGAGACATGTAGGCTATAGTAATTTACCTCAGACAAAGATTTATCTGCCACTTTTTTTTCTCTTTTCTTTTCTGGACAAATAAATGTGATGATGTTAACAGCTATATGAGACTGTTTTGCCATTGGTACTGGATACTTCATTTTAGCAAACCAAGTCATCACTGAAATTAGGGTCACTTGCAGTAATTATCTTAAACAGAGAGCTAAAAATGATCAGAAAATGGTCATTGCCTAATCTAGCATATTATCACTGTCATTTCTAAACTGCCTATTAACAGTAGTATCTTTGTGCCAACTGTGCAATTTAGAATCGTTAAATACATTCAAAAAACTACTTCTCCTGGCTCTTTTTAAAGTTATATACATCTACTAAGTAGGTTTTGGTTTTTTCCTTTTTCTTCTTCCACCTTTTATTTCTTTTCTTCCTCTTTCTTTTTCCTTCTTTTTCTCTTTGGTCTCTCTTCCTTTTCTTTTTTCCTTCTTTCCCTCTCTTTCATTTGGCTCCTCTTCCTTTTCTCTTTCCTTCCTTCTTTCCTTCTTTCCTTCTTTCCTTCTCTTCCTCTCTATCCATCTTTTTCACTTTCTTTCTTTGTTCCTTATTCTTCTCCATATGACTCTCTTTTTTTTTTTTTTTCTTCCTTTCCATCTCCTTCTCTTGCCCTGGCTCTTCTTTTTCATTTACTAGATTTGTTAATTTGGCAAAGCTCTTAATATAAATGTGTTGCACATTATGCCCGTGGGAAAAAAAAAAAATATATTTCCAATTAGATAGTGTTCCTCCTAATAATAAATTTAAAAGGAGGAGCTCACAGGAGACAAAAGTCATTTGGATGTTTGAAGAAAGCCAAAGGTCCACCCATGCTAAGACACATTGTCTCAGATGACTTTATAAATCTAAAAGATAAAAGGTCACTGTCTAAGTCAGAACCAGTCATCTGACCTCTTTTTGTAGTCACTGGGAGAAAGTAGCATCTATAGAGCTTCAGTCAACTAATCCTACTCAAGTTGTCTAACACAGGACAAAAATCATCTCTGGAAAATGTGTCTTCCTTTCCACTGTTTATGAAAAAGCCTTGGATGAGTAGTATAGATTCAGCTGTCTTTATCTAATGTAGACATCTGAAGTTGGGTGATTTTAAACACACCTTTTGTGACTCCCTTGTGTTGAATGAGTTAGGACAGTAATTAAATCCTTATTCCTTTCTCATTTTTAGGTAGACATTTTCTTCCTCTGTTTATATCTAAAACTGCAAAACCGATTTTCTTCAGTCTTAGCTTCTCATCATTTGGGATGTCTTTAACTTTGAGGTATCCCTTATTAAAGAAGCTGTATAATTTAATCAATCAGTATTTAGTTAATGAAAATATATAGCACCCTTTATATAAAACCCTTAACAGCCTCTGATTAGTGGATTTGTTCTTTCCTGCAGGTAATTGTGGACATAGTAATTCAAGCATAAAGAACAGTTTGAAAATACCGATAGTCACAATTTTTAATAAATGGTTTGAGTTAATATTCATAATCTCAAATTTATTGTGTCTTTCTTCAGAAATTCATGTTTAAGGGACCCCAAAGGAGGTCATTTAAAGGTCACTTCTGAAAATTTAGACCCCGGTGATTGTCTAGGATGATAGCAGATTTGTGTCAAAGCAAAGGTTAGAATCCAGATCTCTCAGCTACCAGGAAATTGGAATATTGATGCACAGGTTGCGTAACGCAAAGTGTATTTGCTTTCAGGGCTTGCTAAGTGAACCCTGTAGAGGTGAGTTGAATCAGTAAGCATATTCATGTCACTGCATAGTCTGTGTAGTTTTCCATAATATTTACATAAATATTTCATCCTAAACCCACATATATGAGAGGGAAGGGTGAAGACCTTTATAAGGCCATTCTAATAAAATATCAGTGCAATATCAGGTAAATAGATCGGTGACTGGTGTATTTAATTCTTGTCTGTTACTACATCGTTCAACAATGTTTTGGGACTTGAAAGGATGAAAATGAACTAGCACTGATAGTGTTTCCATCCATGATGTAGTGTTTACTACTGAATTAGAAAAGTGATCACGATCACTCATCCTGTCTTACTTTCTGAAAATGTCTTGGCCTTCTAACATCAATGTTTAACACATAACCACTTGAAAAAGGTAGTAAAGTCTTTTCTGAAACTCTACATCTCATCTCCACAGAAATTTGACTATTTCTATATCAGCAATGTTTCCTTTGCAATTAAAATGTGGGGCTTAGTTCACAGTGATCTCCCTAGGGGGTTTTAATGCCTATCATCACTATAAATCCATGTTTCCTAGCCAGTAAACAAGAACTACATTGTTTTCTTGCTGAAATAATCACTTTTGGAGAATGAGGTTTCAGTTTGTTGTAATCCTTTTAGCCTGTGGCTATTTTCCCTCAGTCATTATAACTCTAACTTAAGTTTGCTTTGAGTAGTTATTTATGCACATATATCTTTCTAGTCCAATCCATTTCCACACCATTTTTCACCAGCAGTCAAGCTTAGCTAGTAGAAAACAATGAAAAAGATGTTGCTTTAAGCACTAGTGAGTTTTCTATTACATCCCTCATTAAAATAGAATTAAAAATACATAACATATAGGTGTGTGTGCTGGTGTGTTCAAAGCCCTACAAATATATTTTTCGAATACTCAAACTGGTGATTCTTGATTTCCTTAGCTGTCATTGATTGTCTGAATTTTTAGGGTATGATAGTGCCTGATGTCTGCAGTCATCTTTTTTTATAATTAAATTTGAACATTACAGTGGAAGGGCTTGGTAAGCTCAAGGTATAAACTGGCTCTACTAAATGGTTATGAGGAAGCAAAAATCAACTACCTAAGCAAATGTTATGCTCTGCTATAGTATGATGATCTGCTTGATAAGTTGTCTTTATATTTATAACCTGCCTTTTGGTCAAGATCCAAAAAGTTGCAATACTGAAATAAAAAGCCAACTCGAATTCCTTTTAAGCTTGGATAATGAATTGACTTGAATTGTCACTTAGCCCAACAATTCTGTTGCATATGCTCAGTTTCTTTGTTTAGTCTGTGTTTGGTTGTGAGACTAAACAGCCTAAAATCTGATGGCTATGTTGTCCCCTGAACAGGAGGAAGGGTATCCTTATGGGAGTGGGATTCTACCCCACAGACACTGAAAGGATTCTGCCTCTAAATTCAACAGCTGCAGGACTGGGCTTTAAAATCAAGCTGCAAACCTGGAGCAGGATTGTAATGTGTATGAAGCAATAATGTACATAAAAGGTTAGCCTTATTGTGCAAAACATACAGGAAACAATAAGGCTAATGAAACCAGAGCAACAGGCAAAGGCACTTAGAGTGGTGCAGCCTCAGCACTGGATTCAGAGCCTGCTTCAGGGATTTTTTTGAAATACTAAGGCTACTGTAATATCTCAGGCTTCATCATTCCAAAACAATGGCAAATCTTTTTTGCCAATGGCAATTCAGTATTTTTGCAAGCATGCTTATTTTTCCCAGGTACAGGCAGCACATTAAGTATTCAGATCAAAATATTCTGTGCTTAGTCCCTGCTCATTCAGACTAAAGCCAGCAGTAATAAAAGACATTAAGAAAGGATATGCTTGGGGTTTCTTTCATTAAAATTTCCATTAAAAACTGCTTCTCTGTCTTCTTTTTTTCCTTTTCTCACCATTCCTTGTCTAAATATTTCTTATCTTTCCCTCATTTTGCATTTATTTGTATGTTTCTTTCATCAGACTCACTCCACACTCCCCCACCTTGCACTACCTCTTCTCTCTCACTCATTGTCTCCATCTTTTTTGGATTCTCTCTCTGCATATAACAAATAAGTTTATTTTCTCCCAGTCTGAACGCAGCTAAAACCCTTGTATGTCACAGAGCAAAATGCAGCGTACTGCACTGAGAAAAAGCCAAACTAAATCTTTGAAGGTAGGAGAGCAAAAGAGGCTTTCATGTCATTTAGGAAGCTACATAAGTGACTTAATTTCAGAAGATTCTGCACGACTACAGCAGACTTTCAGCTCTGTGCCTATATGTTTAGTTTGCTAGAAAATTAAGCCACTTTTTTAGATGAAATTTATTTATTTATATGCTGGCTTGTGTTATACCATCTATTATTTTATCATCATTCTTCATTTTCACTCTTTGCTGGAAACTGAATGGCTGCTTTGATTGAAAAGATTACTTTGAACTTATATGTCACTTTCAGCTTCTAAACTCAAAGTTATTGAAAACTGATTAATTGTTTTACTGACATTAGTTCTTGAAGGATTCAAAATATTTTACAGATGTATATACTTTATCATACATTCAAGTGAAAAACTTGGACTTCAGTAAGAAGATCTAGAATTAATGTGATGACACTTTCAACCCTCTCTTGTACTTATTACTGCTTTGAAATTTATGCCATTGTAGACTTTCAGGGTTTCTGAGAACTTTTGCTTGGAGGTCATAGAGAAAACAGGGCTGCTATGTAGATGTTTCCAGAAGAGGTCTGTGGCAAGACAGAAAGAGGTGGATGACTTCACCCCCAAGGTACATACTAGCCAGCTGAAGTGATGTCCATGGCAGGAAAATGAAACTGCACACTTTCAAAAATAGATCTTCTCCTCTGAGACAACTAGAGAAATGTGGTGTGTTTCAGTGATGACAAACTGATGAGGGACCTGTGACAGAAATGTACAAATACTGAATCAAACAGCAGAATCCCTTTATAGAGCACTGGGTCTGCCATAAAATCTCAGTATTTTTTATAGAAGATGTGATTCCTGTATTTCTGTACTCCTACATTTGTATCTAACCCTTATTGCCTCAAAACACTTTTTGCTAAGGAAGCAGGGTGCAGTCAGTACATAACAGAGCACAGGAGATCAGAGAGGAAATTTTGATATCCCAGTGAGGAGAACCATCCTTTGCAGTCAGTCTATCCACCATTCCATACACAAAACCCCTTTATTTTTACATTCTTGAAAACAACCTCTTCCAAGACAGAAATTTAATCAGTTCAAAGGAAAATGACAAACTAATCAGCTAAATAATAGTTCTTTACTTTCACAGAAGCTTTCAAACATTACCTTATGCGCTGTCTGTAATGAATGCCTGAGAGAAGCAGGAGCTGACAGTAACCAGGACCTCTAACTTAATCTTTTTTTCTGGTATCTGTTCATATATGTATTCATTCTGGAACCATTTGCACTTCCCATATGGAACACATAAAAGATAGTATCAATCATTTTAACAAGAAAAAAATTATTCTTTAAAAGTAATTTAGTCTTTAGAGTTAATGAAGTAACCTAAATAATGAACAGAAAAGAGTGAAGAAGGAAAAGGGAAGGGTAAAGTTAAACAAAGAGAAAGACAAACTGTCATGAAAGACATAGGAAATTTACCTACAGTTTTTTAGTAACCTACAGTTATATAGCATTCAAAGTGCCAACAATCTTTCTGCAACAAGAATAAACAGAAAGGGCAAAGGGAGGAGTCTTTTTGTTTTGTTTTGGTTTGTTTTGGTTTGTTTGTTTGTTTGTTTGGGTTTGGGGTTTTTTTTGTGTGTTTTGTTTGTTTGTTTTGTTTTGTTTTGTCTTGTTTTGTTTTTTTTTTTCCAAATATTAATCCAGACTCTCTTATGGTCTGTAAAGTCTTCCAAAAACATGAAATGTAATTTCTTGTGAAGGGAATAACTTTTGTCTTCATTTGCTATGAAGGTAAAATTACAGATGGGATATATCTTAAATGCATGGTAAAGATGGAAGGAGAAAAAACAGTTTTCAAGAGATTCAATTTAAAACTAGTTGAATTATGTCTTTCAGTTGGAGAAACCTGAACAGATAGGACTGATTTCAGTAGCATTTTAAATAATCAAGACTATGGAAAAAGCCTCAAATCATCACTTTCCTTGCCAGAAAAAAACCCAGAGAGTCTGAAGTATAATTTCTGTAATCTTTTAAAAATTACTTATGTTTACTGGAAAACTGTCATGAGAGATAGTAACCTTTACATCTTTGAGGCTGTCTGTCTAGAAAGACTTTAAAGTTTTACACAATCTAATAGCTATTTGAAGACTTTTGGACAAGAAACAATGACTTTTACCAACTTTGGAAAAGCAAAAATGATCTGCAAAGTCAAATTTACACAGTGAGCTAAAAAAGTCCTGATTGTGAAATTTGCTGCTACTGAACCATAGGAACTGTAGTAAAGCATGTCTTGAAGAGAGGTAGTTCTTGTCTATGACATAGCAAATTTGCTTTCTGAAGACATAAAAAGAGTAGAAGAGCTGCTTTTCACACAGGCAGTGGATAAACAAAAGAAAAAATCTAGGACAACATTATCAGTAGTATATACTGGGAAATAAACATGGAAGTTAATAATTATTTTCATTCATACAAGAAGAATTAAATAAAAATTCTGACAGCTGTTTTTTTGGGAGGGTAGCTTTTTTTTTTAGCTTTTTATGCATGTCTCAAATAGACAAGAAATTAGGCAGTTTATTCCTTTGATAAAGTGAAGAGGAGAAGTAGGAAGCAATATCAGAAGCAGCTTTATAGTCAAGGCAATCAACAGATATAAACTAGATGTCAAGGAAATTAGGAGGTCATAGCTATTATACAACTGCAATTTGGAAAGAAACACAAGTTTTAAACACAGAAGACTTCCTCATTAAAATCAGTCAAACAAACAAAAGGTAAAATGTCCCTATGCTGAAAGGTATCAAACCTAAAAATATTCAAAAGATAAGTCTTATAAAATCCAGGAAAGGAAATAATAATAATAACTAAAAAAAAATGCTTACCAATAAATCTTAGTTTTGCTCATATCAATTTAAAGATCTAGCAGATTTTAACAGTTTAAATGTCACTCTTGAAAAGATAAGAAAAGAGGTAATAAAAAGAGTCAGACATACTCAGTGTCATGCTTTGGACCTCAAACCAGGCCAGTCAGCTGCATCTCAGTGTTGTCACCTTTTATACAGCATATGGGGAGAATTAGGCACCTTAATTAAGATAAAATCCGAAAACCAGTGGATTCGATAAAATCCGTGCTCACCTGATAATGCCTAACACTGACCTTTAAAATTACCTGTGTCTCCGAGACTTTATACTCTCCTCTTGTCAAGATTGCAAGTCTTTCAATTCTTTACCTATGACTGGGTGTCTGTTCTAAAATTTCGAACCAGATTCATCCTGTTTTTTCCAATGAACCATCTGCACAGATGTTGCTGATGTTGCTCAAGCTTAGCAGGTATGTTTTAGCAGTTACTTCACAATGTATGGAAGGTCAGAACTGAACAAGTGATTCAGTTTATATTGAAAAAGAAAGAACTCTGAAGGGGTAGGAATAAGGTGTTTTCGTGGGATGGGTGATGTTCCTACTGTAATTGTGAATTTTTGCATATATTACTTAAAATGTTTGTTTTAAAGCAGGTATGAGAAGAGCTCGTAATGAAAGTGCAGCTTTTGCCCCAGTTTGAAGTCAAAGCAGAGCTGGGGAACTGCTCCAGGCTCAGCAGGGAGCTATTTGCAGGTCTTCCCCAAAGCTATGTAAAGCATTTAAGTCATTTTATAGAATCTAACTTATTTATCTAACTCTCCTGCAGTGAGGAGAAAACATATTCAACTGTACAGAGTATTTTGTAAAATTTATTGAAGCATTTTGTCTTCATGTATTCAAGTGTGATTTCTACAAAACTCAATAGAAAGGTCCATTTTGGTCACAGAACTTACACTTTGACAGTTCTAGAGACAGCAGAATGTCAACCAAACAATGGAAAAAATCACTTCAACATCATAGCATAGTACAGTGAAATGAAAGTGCTGCATTTTTTGAAAACAGCTTTCATTGAATATTTGCTCATTTAATCAACATACTGCTGGATAAACTTTCTTTCTCTAGAAGCTGATTCTACATATTTAAGAAACTGACTGTTACTACCTGCCATCTCTTCTATAAAAACAATTGAACATATGTGCAGTATTCTAAAAAGTTATATCTGCTAGCAGAATGCTAAAGACATTTGGCTCAATTTGAAGCTTCCAGCAGGGGAAGAAAAATAATTAATTCTATTTAAACAATAAACACATTTACAAGAATAACATGAAAGTTTCACAAGTTTCTGGTTACAGATGGGCTAGATCACAAATACCTTCTGCTTTTTTGTATCCATAGGGAACAAAAAGACTATGCACTTTCTCTGATTCTCTATATTCTATTGTAAACTAAGTTAATTACAGAGACAGAGGTATCAGCCACTTAGAGACAAAGAAGTAATATAAATAGGTCAGCATTAGGGAATACTAAGTTCTCAAATCTGGATAAAATTCCTTTGAACATCAGTTCTTTACCAAAGTGACTCTAGTGTGCCCTGACCTTTGTCTTGTTTTCCAAAGAAACAAAAGAACATAGGTAAAATGCAGAAAGCATTCCAAAATCATGGCATGACATAGTGCAAAAAAGTGTTGCATTTTTAAAAGAACTTTTCATTTAATATTTTCTCATATAATCACCATAGTGCTACATAGAGGATTTTATTTCTCTAGAAGGCGAATCTACATATTTAAGCACGTGGTGTTAGGCAAGCTTTGGCTAAATTCCCAACGTGAATGGCTGAGAAATTGTGTATGGGCTGTGAAATCTAGAACTAGACAGCTGAGTTCAGACGGAAGTAATGATATGCAAGATAGAAAAGTATTTGAATCCCTTCATCTCTAATCATATACAGTCCTTCTCTCACTGTGATCAGAAACACATTTTTGGGCTCCTGTCCTTCTACAACTAGAAATGCTTGGACGAGCCACTAAATCAGGTACTATTTTGTACTGAGTTCAAGCATCACCAGGCTCAAATATGCAAACACTATGCTACTGCAATAATTTTTGCGTTCTCTCTGTGCTTCATTTCAGAAAAGGTAACTTCTCAAAGAGCGTTTTTCTCAAAAGACAACAATACTGCTTAGCTCCTTTATCTGCAAAAGATCTTAATGAATGATCGACATATATTTTCAAGTTATAACAAAAAAAAATATTTTTAATTATAAACGCATTTTTCTCTAACAGTTTCTGCAAGCTCAGTAGGATAGAAGGTAATGGATCAAAAAAAAATCTGCTTAATGATAATCTGTGCAAAAGTGAACACAAACAAGTAAATTATTTAATATGTCCCATAAACCATGTGAACCTGCTTGTCTTCCTAGTTTTATTCTTTCACCAGGTATCCAGATGTCTTCATGGCATTATGGGATTTTATGGGACTATTTATGACATACGTCATGATTCAATACCATTAGGGGTATTGCAGCTTGGCCCCAATTTAAAGAAGTCATGGTCTACTGTTTTCTCTTACCATGGATGGAAAAAAAACTCACATGTGTAAGAAAGAAAGATGAGGGGCAAATTATAACTATTTTTGCTAAGTTGTTTTCTCAGAAAAATGGTCCTTGGCTTTAAGACAATGTACCTTTGTTCTTTCTTTTCTTATATGACATTTATGCATTTCAGATTTTAAAATTCTCTGCGTGTTTTGAGTGCATCTTTTAATGTTTATTTCTTGATAAGAAAATTTCTTGAAGATTACAAGTTAGATAGTAAATCACTGGGTGCAGACACATGCACAAAACATTAAACAAACAAACAAAAAAACCAACCAGAAATATTATGCCAGTATTTGGAAGTGTTGGAAGGGGTTATATTGCTTTCCAACACATTGCTTCACTTGTTGAAAACAAGTATGACATTTCAAGGAAGAACTGCCTTTGCTGCTTTCTACCATATATTTTCTTAACAGCAATGGTAATTTATTTTTCTGCGAATGTAGTTACTCCGTGCAAAAAGTTTCTAACACTGTTCCTTTCAAATATAAAAATATTAATATAATGGATCTAGGCATGTCTGTGCATAATATACATGTATAATTGTATACATACATATATACACAAATGTGAAGAAGGAGAAGGTGAAGTTGTCAAATAGGAACGCAGAGTAACAAACTGAGATAAGCATGATGAATAGCACCATTTTAGTCTTGCATATACCTAGACTGATTTAATATTTCTGTAGTACCCCTCAAATCTTTATTTTGGTGATGAAGGTAGGTGTAGAACTACATCATTGTACAGAAAAAGCATTAAATATTATATATTGCAGTTACAAATTTAATAGAATTCATTAAGTTAAATATAGAGTTATGAAATCCTAAAAAAACCCTGAGAGTGCCGAGAAAACCTTTCCACCCCAAAAGTTTCCCATGTTTTTCTGTTTTAAAGGCTTAATTTTATAATCAATGAGCAATTACAGAAAAAATATTAAATATTATGTTTTACACTAATTCTCATAGGTTTCCATCTTAGTGCCTGCTGTCACATGGAGAACAAGACACAGATACAGTAGAAACATTTGGGAATCTCATGTTCTCAGAGGCGTATTCCAGATTTTTATACTTTGAGGCTCAAAACAACTGTACTGACAGTAATTCCGACTGATTTTTAATAGGAATAGCACTGAGATTCTTTCAGTGTGAGGTGGGACTGGTAGGACAGAAACAGTTCTATGAAATGCTCACATCCTTGTCTGCTGACCATGTCAAAGGTATCACAATTAGCATGTACTACATTTAAATTGGTAGTTATGAAGAGGCATATTAGCTGACTGGATATGACCTTCTCAAGCAAAGAACCAAACATAAAAACAGCTAAAACCTTATCATAGAATCATAGAATGGTGAGAGTTGGAAGGGACCTTAAAGATCATCTAGTTCCAACCCCCCTGACATGGGCAGGGACAACTTCCACTACACCAGGTTGCTCAAAGCCCCATCCAACCTGGCCTTGAACACTTCCAGGGATGGGGCATCCACAACTACTTCCCTGGGCAACCTGTTCCATTGTCTCACCACCCTTACAGTAAAGAATTTCTTCCTAATATCTAATCTCAATCTATCATTACTCCTCGTCCTGTTGCTGCACTCCCTGATAAAGACTCCCTCCCCATCTTTTCTGTAGGCCCCCATCAAGTACTGGAAGGCTCCTATAAG
>VYXH01006244.1:158145-200001 GCA_013397275.1 Burhinus bistriatus | reverse complement strand
ACAAGACAAAATGGCCTCAAGTTGCACCAGGGGAGGTTTAGATCGGATATGAGGAAAAATTTCTTCACTGAAAGGGTTGTCAAGCATTGGAACAGGCTGCCCACGGAAGTGGTGGAGTCGCCATCCCTGGAGGTATTTAAAAACTGGGCAGACGTGGTGCTGAGGGACATGGTTTAGTGGTGGTTTTGGCAGTGTGACGTTGATGGTTGGACTCGATGATCTTAGAGGTCTCTTCCAACCTAGGGGATTCTATGTTTCTAAGTACACACGCCTCTCCCTCAGTGGGAAAAGCTAAGCAGGTAAGAATTGTGTAGAAACCTTACCACCATCTGACCTACAACACGCTTCCTGAAGGGGAGGTAATCCACGGCTACTGCAGTCAAACGTGGTGAGTGTGACCAGACACTACGCTGGTTTTCCATTCATCAATGCACGGGTAGGTAAGAGCATCCACTCCGCCCATGTATCTTGTACATGAACTGAAGTGACTATAAAACACAACCAAATCAGAGCAGTGATACTTCATACCCACTTTCACCAGCATAAACTGATACACAGGGTGAAGGCCAGCAGCAAACTGGGAGATATAAACTCCCTTATCTCAACACTTTGTAGTTCTTGCACGATGGTGGAGATAAGTGATCTGGCTCTCTTCGGGGCATCGTTAAACTTGCTAGCTGAAGCAGGGTTTATTGGGGTTTGTGAGTAAGGTTTTACAGGTCTGCCTCCGTATGCATCCCGAAGCTTTACTCACATGAGCAGGAATGCAAAAATTCGTGTCATTAGTGATGCATTACGAGTAGCGATTTCCTCATACATCTGCTTTCAAGAGAGCTATTCCAGTGGAACGAAAGTAATGCTACACTTGAGATTCCAGTAGTGTTTGTGCGGGCACTTATAAAAATTAGGTACTTTTCTTGTAGGAATACCTGGTAGTTTACCTTCAGGTTAAGTTTATGAAGTAACTGAAACTATTTGACTTCTAGCAAAGAAGTTTGCAAAGAGATGTTGAACCTGGGGGAAAAAAAACCCCGCACGTATCTACGCGCATCTGTACATCTAGGTTACATTTGAAAGGGGAGCCGCAGTAGAAGTTTGACAAGACAGAATCCGCAGAATAAATGGACTGAGCTATGTTTGTAGTCGCTGACTTTTTAATAAGATACACCTCCCAACCCAAGCAAGCAGCGTTAGTGCGGATCAAAAATAGATGCCCTGCTAAAGCAGAGTTAAGCAGGTCACTTTCTTTGCCTTTTCCTTCTACCCACAGCAGGATTTTGACACCTTGGATTGCAAAATGACAAACGGTCTCCCAGGTTTTCTGCCGCGGATGCCAGCCAGAACAGTTTCCCTCCCCACCCCGATATGTAAAACGTACTTGCGACCAGAACACCATTTACCCCCCTGGCCAACCAGGAAGGGATTTTCTCATTCCCTTGGTGACTTCAAGTCCTGACAACTTAATTACTGTAATTGAAGGCAAATATTACTTGAACTCTACACGTTTCTTTTATAAAATACATTAGACATAAAATAAATGTTCCTTTGGTTAAGCTGAGGAGTTCAGAAGGTATGCATGATCCCAGAAAATAAGAACCTTGCTCAGAAACTCCTTTATTGATAAGAATTTTAATAACCATGGGCCACTGAACACAGAACTAACAGGGCATGGAGACAAGCAAAGAGGTGCCAACCCTAGAAAACCTCTCAGTTTAGGAAAAGCTTACGTGAAACCATAAATCACCTGGAAAGGCTGTTAAGTGCCAGAAGCGTTCCCCCTCCTGTGATGTACCTGTCCGAGTAGCCATGGGAACACCGCTGAACTCTAAACATGGGTTTTCTCTAACCTCTCGACAGGAGACTCGCAGTTTATACAATTCTTCCCCTGCTTGCCCCAACACACGCATATAAAAGTTTCAAAGAAAAATCAGATATACACACTCAAATGTGTACTGCATTGCTGCAACCTCTGAAAAGCAACTTATTACACAGGATCAAAGACGTAAAGAAACACTCCTGCTCCAAAGAACTGATGACCACGTAAAAAGAAAAGAGTGATCGTGGTAGAACTGGTGGGAGGCCTGAAGATGGGGCTTTGGAGGAGATACGTGTGTCTGCGCCGTAAGTTCCAAAATTGCCAACAAAATTAGGCTGAGAAGATGAAGTTAAAAGGAGTTGGGAATACTGGCCCCTAGGGAATTGATAGGATGGTCCCTAGCAAGAGAAAAGGACTGCTTGAAACCTGGTGTTAAATGTGGAATTATTAAGAGGCAACAATAGGAAAATTCAAGGAGAGGCTGGGAAGTGCACAGGAAAAGATGAAGGTCAATTATAGCCAGAAGTCCCCTGTAAATATCATCTGTTTATGTAATTAGTTAAATGTATGGAAAATAATTTGAAGCACATGAAACACTCGAAGTACCACCGTGTTTTTTTGCTGCCTGCTTTCTTCACTTGAGACACACAACGCTGATTTAATCATTAAGTTAGTAAACTAAACTTATAGAGCGAAATCCTGGTTCCCTTGATTCCTGCAGGATCAGGATTGCATCTTTAAGGCATCAGACTCTCAGAGCACCTTTCAACCGCAGTTATTTGGTGAGGAAAAAAAAATTAGGGGATTATGGTCAATTCTATAAAGAAAACAAGTCACATCACATCGCGAAAACAGTTTGGCAATGGTAGAACCCCGAAGTGGAAAGTATTTAGACACCCAAATATCTTTGGAGATTTAAGACCTTAGGTTGAAGAATTAAAATCCAAAAAGAAAAAGTGCATCCGCGTGTTACTCTGGGAGGAAAAGCGAGATATAACCAATCAGTAAAGACAAAAGCATGCCAGTACGTAAGCAACAGAAGCAGCTTGGATTAATTCAGTGAAGTTTCCCTCCTCTTCAAACTACAAGTGTTTCTTTCTTAGCGCTTAAAGCTTAGAATAGGGGAATCAAAAAGATCTACTATACAGTCTCAGATCTACTACATACAAACTACAATTACTTAAGTAATTTCACGTGCCTTTGCTTCCTCGTTCGCAAACGAGGGGCTATTAATTCACAAGCAATTTTGTTAGCTCAAATTCACAAAACTGACACAAAAAGAAAAGCACAGAAGGGGTGAGCATAAAGGCAGAATATAGCTAAACTATAATTTCAGTAGACTCTCACTTAAATTACAGAAAATGGGCTAGATGAAGTAAGGAGCTACAAGGCAATCACACGATCATTCATAGCTTTAAAATGCAACAACCCCCTTCTGCAGGCGGGCTGAACCACAGTGATGAGCAACTTTCTTGTTGAGAAACCGTAACAATAAGATTAATATAATCCAGTTCTGTTTCTGCTGCTTCAGATCCTCACCGCAGAGGTGCGCCGGTATGACCCCCACGCAGGGCACAAAACTTGACAGGCAAGAACTGAGGGCATCTCTGTATCTTTCTAAGCCAGGTCTAGCTGTAATGGAGAGAAGCACAGCAGATTATTCGTGAAGAGTCACTCTGGAGCTTTGCAGACATTAAGGATGACAGAGTCTTGCTTTAAGGAGTTGACAACTTAAAGTTAAGTATGAGCATAAACATTTGGATTGGGATCAAACAGGCAAGAGAGTGAACAAAGACTTGTAGCATGATGAGTTTAAGCAGGATTAAAATAAATACATGCATAAATAAGGCCATGTACCACCAGTTCTGAAGTCAATTCTGGCATAAGAACAGGTACCCAGGAGGCTCTAATGTTTTCAATTTACCCGATTAAGACTGGTATACTGCAGACAGCATAGAATCAATCGTTTAGGTTGGAAAAGACCTTTAAGATCATCCAGTCCAACCATTGACCCTACTCTACCAGGTCTGCCACTAAACCATGTCTCCAAGCACCACATCTACACGACTTTTAAACACATCCAGGGATGGTGACTCAACCACCTCCCCGGGCAGCCTGTTCCAATGCTTGATAACCCTTTCAGTGAAAAACTTTTTCCTAATGTCCAGCCTAAACCTCCCCTGGCGCAACTTGAACCCGTTTCCTCTTGTCCTATTGCCAGTTACTTGGGAGAAGAGATCAGCTCCCATCTCACTCCAGCCTCCTTTCAGGGAGTTGTAGAGAGCAATCTTACGAAGAACTCATGGTGACAGACTTCCAATACGGAAAGGGCTGATGTAAAGAGAAAAAGGGACAATTTTCCCTGCACTTGTGAGGAAGAGGACAAGCAGCAGCGGATGTAAATTACCAACGTGAAACTTCGCTAGTAGGAGAAATCTCTCAGTATACATGTGAAGCCTCAACAACCACTGGGAGCCTCAACCATTGAAAGCAACTCAGACAATTATCAGGAAAGCGTTAGGGGGAGTTAATCCTTGCTTGGAATGGAAAACGGAAGATCTGGACTCTAGAAGCATCTTCCAGCCCTGTAATGCTTTAAAAACTTAACCAGGGATATAATTTGACCTTCCGGTAATAAAAGAGGGTTTAATGAAAGAGGTGAAAAGCAGGAACACTAAACCTGGAAAGAAACGGTAAAAATTCAGGTCACCTGCAATTTCCTTCTTTTGTTGACCCTGGTATTCTAATCACCAGGATACCTCACATAACCATAGCAAGGTTTAATTTTACTACTATTTATAGTGAGTGCCAATATAGCAAGGAACCCACTTATGGGAAAGGGAATGAAAATCCTGAATATCTAATACCTGGACAGGCTGTATGACACGATAGCATTTTCTAAAAGGCCAAGTTCCAATTACTACAGAGAAGCACTTTGCTGTTTGACTCCATTAAAATAATTTCTGTGCTAGAATGCATTGAAAAATCAGCTGCTATCTTGCAGCTGGATATTAACTACTACACTCCACATGAACTATCAGCTCTGTCTCTACCCAGCAAGGACAAGGAGAGAGGTTAGGAAGTAACGAATGGAAAGGGGAGAAGGAAAACCATTTAAAAAAAAAAAAAAATTCAACCCTTTTCTCCATGGAATTATGAAGATCCATTTTTGCTACACCTGCCTCCAACTGCAACCACAAAGGAAAGAGTAGCCAGACTGTTCTTCTTGCAATTAAAAAGGCCAGGAATTTTATTGTAGTAAATCTCTGCACAGAATAATTTGGGGGTTATTCACAGAATCACGGACTACAAGTGACCTCCGGAGGTCTTCAGTCCCAGCCTCCGGCCTGGAGCAGGACTACCGCCAATGCTTGACTAGGTCAGCTTTTTGTACTGGAGTCATGGAAACCTCCAAGGACAGAGGTTCCACAATCCTTCAGGATAGCCGTTCTGATGCAGCACCGTATCCTAGTGAGGAGGTTTTACTGCCACATAACAGCACCCGTTTCATTCTACTGTATAAATCTATAGGTGCTTGGGTTTCAAGTACGTTTACATTGTATCTGCTGATTCCATTTTTAATTTTAGTTTTAAATTCCGTGGCGATGTGTTTGTTTCTATTAAAACTGCATTCAAATTCTCCCAGGCTGTCTTGTAATTCTATTTTATATTTTTGCTAAAAGCTCATCCTGTACCTCAGAAAGTGGCCAATTTTAGCATTTTCATTCATTCTTCTAATTCACATATTATTACTGCTAAAACAGAAAGCCACCATCTCTCTTGCTGAACGCAATCTCTAGATATCCAAAATGCCATTTGCTCATCATATCAACAATACATTTTTGCCATCGTACGACGGATTGGATCCCAGTCTGTTTCCATCAATGAAACGGGAGCCGTACAATAAGCTGTGATACTCAGCCGGGTTTTGCCTTCAGCCTCAAAACAACAGCGTAACAGGAAGCAACAGGGTTGCAAAAGTGCAACGGATTAAATTTTGGCCAGAGCCTTGATTACAACGATAGTCATGGGGATTCATTCCAGCTGTCATTATCAGATCCTGGTCAGTCCTACAGTACTAACAATACTAGCACTTACAACATCTGTATTTCTCCCGTCAGCTTGGGAACCCCGATACCGTGTCGCACAGAGCACACAAACTTCCTCCTACTGTTCTTACACTTTTCAGGGAAAAAAAAAGCATTCGTTAAAGTTTTAGCAAAGCAAAGCGGCGAGTAAACTCCACAAGCAGAAGGTAGCCTGGGAAAGGCTGAGGGAGAACACACACAGTGAGATAACGTACAAGAGGTGCGGAAGACTGAAGGCACATAGGGAAAGAGTTAAAAAATCAGCCCACTGCAGCGAAGAAAAATCCTTTTCATATCTTGAGACACTTCGATATCCTAGTGACATCTCATTTCACTCTAGCTACGCTGCTGAGGCCAGCAAAACCTCTCTTCCTTTGCATTTCCTTGCAAATTACATCTGTGCGTTAGACTGAATATAAACAAAACTAAAGGAAGAGATTTCCCCTAGGATCTCTCTATTGGCACGATACAGAGATCCAAACACAGTGACTTCATCTTCCCAGAAGCACCTAAATCAATTCTAACCGTTCTGTTCTCACCTTGAATAACAGAGGAAATATGGTCCGGCAAAGCGAGCGCAGGACTGGGAAGGTCACGTTTCCCAAGTTCTCTTCCCAGCTACAAAACAGAGCGGGTGGGAAACGCTGGAGAAGAAGTTATTCCACCCAGCTGTGGTAGAGGCTATCAAAGCGCAAAACACGCCTGATCAACGACATGAAACTCGCAGCAGAGCTAAGAGTTTCGTCAAGTGTTTGTAACGTGCTTTGAGACCCTTCACAGAGGTATCACAGATGCGCAAGGCACTGTGCAAATACCGAAATAACTCCGCTGGTCCACTCACCTGACAGTGCTACGTGGCTCTGACACTTCACAGCCAACAGACCCCAGCCCAGTTTTTGTCTGTTCTGTGATATACCCATATATAATCAAATCATCAAGAGACCTTGAAATGTAGTATTTTAAAGGAGTGGGCAGGATTTTAATCAATCATTCGTCCTGTAACCCATACTCTAAATGCTAATGCCTTCGAACGTCCAGGACAGTCGTTCCAGTAGCGTAGGTATTATCCACGTGGCACAGCACTGTAAGGCGCACTCAGAAGTAATCCAAGTCTTCTTCATGTAGTATTGTACTACTGTCATGTCATTCCCTGGGCACTTTTCATTACCCCTTTGTAATGTGTGTGGAACAGGCACCTGCTGTTAATCCTTTATAATCAGGATTCAGAAGACCAAACCCTTCTCAATTCTTGAGTTCAGGATTTCTTCCGATACCCCACAGATACAGAACAAACCGAATGGAATATATTAAGGCAGAGAGATTCCGGAGTGAGTCCAGAGAAGGGCAAGGGAGCTGGTGAGGGGTCTGGAGCACAAGTCTTCTGAGGAGCGGCTGAGGGAACAGGGGGTGTTCAGCCTGGAGAAAAGGAGGCTGAGGGGAGACCTTCTCGCTCTCTATGACTACCTGAAAGGAGGTTGTAGCGACGTGGGGGTTGGTCTCTTCTCCCAAGTAACAGGCGATGGGACAAGACAAAATGGCCTCAAGTTGCACCAGGGGAGGTTTAGATCGGATATGAGGAAAAATTTCTTCACTGAAAGGGTTATCAAGCACTGGAACAGGCTGCCCAGGGAAGTGGTGGAGTCGCCATCCCTGGAGGTATTTCAAAGCCGGGCAGACGTGGTGCTGAGGGACATGGTTTAGTGGTGGTTTTGGCAGTGTGAGGTTGATGGTTGGACTCGACGATCTTAAAGGTCCCTTCCAACCTAGGGGATTCTGTGATTCTGTGAGAAGTAACAAGTGCGCTTGGCCAGCCAAATTGCGAATACAAGCAAAGGTATTAACAAGGGCTCTGAAGATTTAAGATGCCAAGGTAAGCCACTGAGAGAAAGGATAAAATACAAATCATTGGAATTACCCAGAGGAGAGAAAGGAGTTCTGGTAGGAATTCTGAAAGCAAACACAGCCAGCATCACAGCTTGGCTTCTGGCGGAGGAAACTCCATGTCCTTCGAAATCTGAAAATAACACCTGCCTATGTAAAATTTCACTTCTATCTCTTTTCTAATAATAAATGTAGAGAGGCATAGCCGTGTATAAATAAAGTGCTTCTAGGAGCATTTGAAACAGATAATTTAAATGGCCAAACCTTCACTCCTTTCCCCTTCCCCTTAGAAAATGCTTCTCAAAAGGAAAATACACACTTGAAACTCTTCCGCTTCTTTGCTCTGAGAGGGTAATATGCTAGAGAGCTGATCCACGGATGAAAATCAAGTCAGACCTCCGTGCGAGGGTACAGACATTTCCTGTTTTTCAGCACAGGCCGTGGCCGAGGAGCTGCGGAGAAATACCTTGTGTCACTTTTTAGCCACTTGTTTGTTAAGTGTGCCCTCATCGTGACTTGGTTCCTTTTCTCTAAGCAGGTGTGAAGGAGTATTCGCAGCACAGGAAAGTGAATCACAACATGACAATTTCGAGCAGCATAGACCGGCAGAGCCCTCCTGCCTGAAAGCGTGCAGACTAAAAGACGGATGCAGAAAAACAAGACGAACAGCAAGAATGAGAACCGAAATCTGAAATACAACCGCACGGATGTGTACGCGCATTGGTTTTCTTCTCTCCCATCTATAAGAGTGTGAAGAAAAGAGTTTGTCTGAGGAAAGGGTTTTATTTTTCCAGGAGTATCACTCACGCTGCGTACCTACAATTCATATGGATCTTACTCTTGTTTTCAATAATTCAGCCAGCACAGCCCTGCAACTATAACCAAGCCAGGTACAGTCTCCCAGCAGTCCTCTTTCATAAATTTCCACACCCCCCCCTTTTTTTTTTTCCATTTTTGCCTTTAGTTTGCTTCCTTGCGCAACTATTCTGAAAAGGCAGCTCCTCAGATCAATTCAAATGAGCACCCATCCTCTCCCCCCACAAACCAACCCAACTCCCCGATGCGATGCTTCATAACGCTATTCTGTTCCCAAACACACACCGAAGCCTTGAACTAACCGTACTGCCCGTGTCCTACCTTACCCTTTTACTATCTGATATGCCTAACATCCTGCCCTTGTTCTGTCCATCATTTTATTGTAAGCTCTCTGGGGAAGCAATTAGCCCACATGTGAGCACTCTATAACATAATTAACAAATAATAACCACCGAGAAATGTAGGCCAAAAAAGCAAAGTTATCAGAGCAACATTTCTGCAGAGACTTGCATTGTTCTGTACTCACTTGCAGCGTTAGCTTCCAAGTTCCTGGAGGCACATATTATACTCCAAGCAGCATAAAAGCGAAGGTGAACACTGTGCTTTAAAGAAGACAGAAGGTGTTCTGCCTTCGCTTGGATTTACAGGCTTTGCTATTTTTCCACATTCATTAACATTACTAGGAGCAAGTATTTACACAGAACACCACAGTGAATAAATTTCAGGATTCCAGGTGAAAGGCTCATAACTTGGTTCTAAATTAACTTTGGCAACAAGAGTATCAAAGCAAGGAAAGACAGGATGACTGTAACCATGAGCAAGACGCAACACAAACTTGGTCAGTGACATCATTTAGTACGGAAAGACTGCTTGAGGCGGCAAGGACAGAACCTCCATTCTTGGGTATCCATCCCCACGCTCCACAACAACTAGCAGGGAATGGCAGCAATTGTGGCTATCCTAACAGGGAAAGCCTAAAAACTCCCTCTTTTTTCAGCAGGAAACAAAATATTTCCCATTCCTGAGGTTTCCTACTGTAGGACAGGTATTTCAGCCTCTTGCACACTTGCCGGAAAGTGTAAAGAGTCCTGGGTACCCCTTCAATGCTGCCTCTGTCCCCTGGATACTGAAAAATGGCTGTTAAGGTGCCAAAGCAATTAGACAAAGGTTTCTAATAAGCCAGGTTTCAAATAAGCTTGAAGTAGACTTCCCACTTGATGAGGAGCTGGGCAGCTAAGGAAGCATGAAGAAGGATGAAAGAAGGGAAGAACAGGAGAAAGGATCAGTTTGCAGTGATTATTGGGACAAAGAAAGATGGCACTTGGGGTGTACAGAGAAGGAATAATGTTCAGGCAAGAAGAGGAAGAAAGTGTGTGATTACATCTCCACGTTTCTCATCCTTGAGCATGTTAGCAATGGTGACCATACTCGGAAATACTGATTTTAGATCCAGCATGAGCTGATCTTATCTCGAAACACCAAAATAAGGTGGTCCCTACTGAGAACATGATAGTGAACAGAACATTTCAGCCACAAAGCAGGTGGAAAACTTGTCATCAAAGCAGTTGGCACCACTTTATGGGTAATCCCTGGAGACTACAAGTGCCAGCATGACCTATGCAGCCTCATAGCCTGAGCAAGACAGAGCACGCATGCTGTGACCTGGAACAAAGATGCTGGCTTCTCATGGTCAGTTTGTGAAATCTGCAATCTTTGGCAGAACTTTGGCTCAATCAACCTGCAAAACAACTCATCTGTTTTAACCTATGTGAGCAAGCCATTTGAGAAGAGACTAGCTTAGATCAGCATGTACAGTATCTACATTACCAAGGCCTGCTCCAACGCCAACGAAAATCTTAACTATCCAAGTGAAGAAGACAGGTCACGTGCTTCAAAACTGAGAGAGCACCACACGACGTTGAGACAGTTTGCACCCTCACAGGCAGGGTTTTATCTCAGCTCTTCTGCTCATAGGAAATCCAGCTCTGATCTCCCAAGCGTTAAAGCTGAAAACATTTAGTTTATTTGTGTTTCACATCTGCACCTATCCAGACTGCCCTTGGGTTTGCATTATTTTCCTCCCCTGGGAGTAAAGAGTCTCACTCTCCACCTTCAAACCCCTCCTCAGACTTCATTTCCCTCGGCTTGCTTTCCATAGCTGACCTTTGTGTTTCTGCTCTGCTCTTCTTGCCTCCCTTCGACTTTAACTTTGGACTCAATGATCTTAAAGGTCCTTTCCAACCTAAATGATTCTATGATTCTGCACCTTGCAAACCATAGCCTTCATTTCACATCCTTCTTTGCTGCTTCCCTTCCTCCTTACCTTTTCTTGGGTGTTTTTTTTTTTTTTGGTGATGGTTGCTTCTGTAATTTTGACCTGGGTGAGTTTTAAAGACACATGTCTTTCATTATGCTAAGTATTAGCTTTATGGTACTGCACAGAGATTTAGCTGTAATGTAAAAACCGACAATGAGAAAATCCCCGTGCCTGTAATTCCAAATAGATTTCCTAGGATTTTATTTTTAACACTTTATGTAATGCCTTAAGGGGAATGAAGTGCTCTATGGTTGCCCAGTGAACCACACAAAACACAGAACCTGCGCCTCAAGGGACTTGCAGGTTAAACCTATGAGTGGGTACAAAACAATACAAATAATTGCCAGGTAGGCGATCCCGCAGGCAGAGTGCTTTTTCCAAGCCGGAACGTCTCCTGGCACAGGAGCTTTGCAAAAGGAGTGGGAATGGGATGCCCATCACAGCTTAACAGCAAACTGCTCCAGGAATAAGCAGCAAAATGAAGAGAAGACTCAGGAGGAAACGTTAAAGGGAAGTCCAATTTGTTCCCGATGTCTCGTTTGCTCCTAATGCTCTGCTGTCTACAGGTAAGCAAAGGCAAATGGTGCGAACCACAGCTGCTGTCTCCAGCCCCTGGGCCGCGTCGTGGGAAGCTGTTCCGTTGAGAGGGAAGTGGCGCTGGTTGGGGTCTTAAATCCTTAGTGGAAGGCTTGGAGTAGTTCACCTAGATGCCCTAAGTGTACTGAAGCGGCGAGAAACCAGATGCCAGACAGCAGAGAAATTCTTGCTTTACATGGAGCACTAGGAGCGTGTACAGCAAAGAGGAAAAACGACCCTTGCTCACCAGACCTGAGTGCCCAGGCATGTAGGAAGAGCGCAGAAGCTTTAAAAGATTTTGTTTACCCCCAATTACACTCTAACAATCCACCCTTAAAAGCTGCTTTCTGGTTTTGCTTTATCTCCTTTTCAGTCAATCTTCCAACTACCCTGCTCTCCTTTCATCACGTGAGCCCTCTGCTAATCCCTTCTGCTACCTGCAAGAGCCGGCTGGTCCCTGCATCCTGAGCGGAGCTCCGCCAGCAAGTCAGCCAGTCTCAAATCTCGGCAGTGACTCAGCAACGCCAGCTCACTTTTATTTCTTCCCTTCATTACCCCACACTTAATGCCATAAGAAAAGCAGGGGGGGGTGGAGCCAGGGAGTTTTTAAACAAGTCATTCCAAGCACAGGTGAAGGTCACGGCTACTCCAAGACCTGAGCTACTTTGTTCATGTTAAAAAGGACAGTTGTAGTAACTCTAAGCAAAGCAACTTGGCTTCCTGTGGCTTTGCATCTTGCGGCTGGATGACCCCGTATCTAATGAAGTACAAGTTGTGATAGAAGCTGTTCCTGTGGTTATGGCATTCATAACGGCTTTCCTCTGTGTGGATTCTCTGATGTCTAATAATATAGTTGAGCCCAGCTGGGAAAACAAATTGTCTTCTCTTTTTATGCGACCATTTATTTTCACAAAGAGGAGGAACTTAATATTTGTAAGGCTGCTGTCTGCCTATGTAATGTGGCTGAAATCAGTAAGAGAGGACAAAGTCATCATACATGCTTAATTGATCTGGAAACCAAGCTTAAAATGAGGTAGCACTTTACATAGTGGAAATGATAGCAAAAGAAATTCAGTGTTGATAAATATAAAGTAATGCACTTGGGTGAAAGAGAACCCAACACTAAATAGCATAAAAATTAGGAAGTCAGGACATATTTCAGCAGTCCATCCAGCCTGCTACTGCCGTTGATAGTTCTGCACGTCTAAAATGTGATCTACATTAGTAGCTGGACAACTTTAAAAGCAGCATACCACACAGATACAGGTTAAAAAGAAAATCCAGGTAACACTGATTAAAGAAGTCCAAAGTCCCCAACAGTAAAGTCATACTACCTTTAAACCGGTTTCTCAGCCATATCTCCTTCATGAGAACATGATTTGTGCGAAAAGGTAGGTGTTGATTTAAGATGGAAGTGAGGCTTAGTGAGAAATAGGAAAACAATGACAGCATAACCCACCACTAAAGACGATTTCGAGTAACTAACTGGCTGATTTTGTGCTGAAGCAGACGAGAAGCAGTCACAGAGTCTGTTCCACCACCTCTGCTGCAGAGGAAATCACCTCTGGAAAAGGGGCAATAACATACAAATGGAAGTGGTGAGGGTAACGTGCAGACGGCAACTGTTAACATGACTGTTTTTGCAGCAATCAACACCTCTTGAAGAAAAAAAAGAATCCATGCTAAGTCATCAGTGGTAAGAAGCCAACACATCGCTACAGAGGAGGAATCGTTCAATTATTATTCTGGATATGAGCGTTGCAAATGCAGGCACCAACATCCATGTTACAACCTGTTATCAACTGCAGCATGTTGAAGGGATTAAAAGCTAACGTCGCACCATCATTCCTCTTAAAATCCTGTGCCAGAACAGGGTCTTCCAATTTCTCAGCTTAAATATCCATACGGTTGCAACATCAGACCAACTTTGTTTGTTCCTAATGAAAGAGGTGATTCACTTCCTTTCAGGGAGCTACGCCGTAAAATGTTGATTAAAGTGCAAACTGCCCCCAAAATTTAAAGCAGAGTGAAAAAGAATACAAAGCGAAGTGTAAAAGAAGATGGGAGTCGAGGGGAAAATCAAAGCAGAGAATTCACCAGGAGGTAGAGATTTTATCAAAGCGATTGGTTCATTAGGCAGAAAATTTGACTGTGCATTAACACTGTACAGTAGCGTTTTTCGTTAGTGAGTTCTTCAGGGCAGACACCTTTGTCTTTATACTTGTAAAACACCAATTAGTATCTTGGGCAGACTACAAACAAATCAACATTAAAACAAAGCAGCGAAATAGAACCATTCGTATCTCCTGTTATGCCTGGAGTCACTAGGACAGATTTAACTCTCTGGAGAGAGACCATATTCTCTTTTCCCTAATAGTCTTGCCCGTGTGTGCGGCATGTCTGTAGTAGTTAAAAAGCACAAACTTTGATTTATCTCGGTGCTGCGGTTCAGGAGGAGTTCACCATAGGATCCCGCTCCGGGAATTCTTGTAAACACTTTTCGTGTATGTGTATTCAAGCTAGCTTTAAATTAGTAACAGTATAACTGCAGGAGCAGAGTCCTCTGCAAGCTGCAAAGCCCACCCAGGACCCTGTGAGCCACTGCAGAAGCCAGCCCTGTGGCATCACCGCTTTCCCAACGCAGAACAGAGGGTACCTCTTACCTTCTGAAGGGAGATGGGCACATTTGGGAGTTTAAAGACCGTGGGAATGGTACTGGTGGATTATATAGGATGGAAGGAGACAGATCTGGCTCAGTCTTGTCTACGCGGTGGAACTGGGAAGGGTCCTGAGCACAAACTATCTCCAGAAGTACAAAGGGGGTTTTGTCTTGGTGAGACTTTGAAGCAGAGCTTGGGAGGGAATTTATTTCTGCGGACGACTAGTCACCAGGACCCGGGAGGGAAAAGCAGTACCCAACTGTATTAGCAAAGGCATACACAGCACCTCAGGAGAATCCAAAGCCACAGCAAGCTTCCCTTTCCAACCTGCCCTTCCCACAAACAGTTTCTGAACTGGGAAAGCCATTTAATACTGTTTAACTCCCTAAAATATGTTCAGAGGAAAGGTCAGACACAGCAAAAAATCTGTTGGTTTAGGGTCACGGTAATGGTGAAGATGCCATACTACAGATTCAGAGTCTGAGCCTTCCCCTGATTCACACTAAGGGCTGGCCAGGTTGTACTTGCTGTAACTAGAAAGATGGTAATTTAGACTCATGATTGAAAAAACCTGAAAATATGCCAGCCACATCTCTGTCTGGCATGCCAAAAGCTATTAAAATCCTAACCAAGGCTACAAGTAGGAATGCATGATTTGGGGTTTACAATTCCTAGAGCAACCTTAATGTCAAAGGCCGGAAAAGAACAGCAGTCTTATCTCCGTGTTCTACTCCCCATGGTAAAGAAGTAATAATAATCTTAAATAGCAGCGACAGAGATGCAGTTTTAGGAGTTGGAAAAGCCTTCCCGCGTTTAGTCAAGCACAACAACAGACTCTGCAGAGTTTGTGGAGTTCCTGTTAGAGAGGTGCCCATTTAGTGGGTTTTTTTAAAAGCACATGTGTCAAGACTCATGCGAGCAGAGCTGATCCTTCTTAGAGAAAAAGTGATGCATCTGACGAGCCCTTAAGGTTCTTTCCAAACTCACCTCCTATGAAAAGAAACCTAATGCACAGAAACACAGAAAAGAGGAATTAATAACTGCATCCTGCAAGTGAAAAATAGTTCCAGGTCACCTCATATCTTTCTCTGAGAAGCTCTGCTGGACAGCAGCTTGGTAATAGAAAAGGGTGAGATTTAGAGATCTCATGAAAGAGTTAAACAGCCAAACAGGTAATATCTGACTTTTGAAAGAATTTGGCCACCAGAGCTACTTCCCCGCAACAGTTACAAGAAGCCGCTGCCAATGTTAACATCGGAAGGCAGATACTGACAGGTTTTTTCTGCCCAGTCAGATGCTGGTATTGACACTCATTTAGACAAGCCAGTACAAACATGCATAAAAGGACATTTTCTATAGCAACGGCTTCTCAAGTAACTAAGGAATTTACCAACAGTCATGAAATCTCTGGCAGGCGGGTGGAAGGTGGTGGAGTTAGCTTCCCAAATGTCCTGGGGCACGGAAAAGCTGATGCGACTCACGTAACAACGGTTCCTACCACGCTGCTGAAGCCTGGGTAGTTCGAGAGATGAGTGACAGCCTCCCCGAGCTGTGCAATATGCAACAGGAATTACTGAAACTTGGTAACGTGTCCTTTCGGACGGTGGCCAAGTGATGTGGAGGATGGGTGGTAAATTACAGTCGCAGGTCAGGCTTCTCATGAGAGGATAGGTAGTTCGGCAGAACCAACAGCTACGTGAATTTTTCTTTAGGCTGGAAAGCAAACAGCAAGTTTCCTTACACAAGAGTTACTGACCAGGTAACAAAACTCAAAGCAATAAATAGTATCCCTCCTACGGGAAAGCCTCAAAATGCTTTGCCCGTGTTAGACCTAAACAGGACCAAACTACCGTGAATAAGGGAAACTTGCAAAGAAATACAAGTAACAGAGGTACGAGTAATGAAAGGTGGGTAGAATTACCATCCATTACCATTTTATGCCCCAGTTCATAGGACAACATCCAACCTGACACACTGCAACTCTGTGCTAGCACAGAAGGTAAAACCAATTCGGAGTGAGGAAGCTGATCTAATTTCGCGAAGTCTAGGGGAAGGGTGAGCTGTGCACAAGGTGCGGTGCATTCCCTCGCAGACTGGGATCTCCACACCCAGTGCTCAGACCAGTTTCCAGTTTTCCTGTCTTGAAGAAAAGCGAATGTGGATACAAGCTTGGAGCTGAACTCCCAGCTCGAGCTGCTCTGCTTCTCAGATGACCAGCATGCCAGCAGGACTAGGGAAGTGATCATGCCCCTGTACTCAGCACTGGTGAGGCCGCAGCTTAAGTACTGTGTTCAGTTTTGGGCACCAAAAAGGGAGGGACATTGAGGTGCTGGAGCGTGTCCAGAGAAGGGCAACAAAGCTGGTGAGGGGTCCGGAGAACATGTCTTCTGAGGAGCGGCTGAAGGAATTGGGATTGTTTAGTCTGGAGAAGAGAAGGCTGAGGGGAGACCTTCTTGCTCTCTACAACTCCTAAAAGGAGGTTGTAGTGAGATGGGAGCTGGTCTCTTCTCCCAAGTAACTGGCGATAGGACAAGAGGAAACGGGTTCAAGTTGTGCCAGGGGAGGTTTAGGCTGGACATTAGGAAAAAATTTTTCACTGAAAGAGTTATCAAGCATTGGAACAGGCTGCCCAGGGAGGTGGTTGAGTCACCATCCCCGGAGGTGTTTAAAAGTCGTGTAGATGTGGTGCTTGGAGACATGGTTTAGTGGCAGACCTGGTAGAGTAGGGTCAATGGTTGGACTGGATGATCTTAAAGGTCTTTTCCAACCTAAACGATTCTATGGTCCCTGTATTTGGATTTTTAATCCAAGATTGTCAAGATTTATGCCTTTAGTCCATCCCTAGTTTGAAGGCAGAAGAATAACCTTAGTCTCAACAGATGTAATCTGGTCTCAGAATCACAGCACTTTAGGAAAAGATTTTGCAACTTTCACCAGCAGTTGTGCTTTTGTCTTTAAAGCAGTGCTGAAAATAATGCGAATCCTGGAGAGCTGATAGCCATGTGAGACAGACAACGCGAAAGGTTTCAAGATGATTTTTTTAAATACCAGAAGAGAAGGTCTGGATAGGTAGCTGACAATCTACTACAGGTGACAGATTAGCCAACTCTGCAGGGTACAATTTGCATCTGATTCATGGGGACTGGAAGAGAACTAGAAAGTTGAGATTATAATGAGATTAATCATTCTACTCTAGGGATCCTATTCATCCTGCTGCTGAAGGGTCCTACAGCCTTTGTACTATTTGAGCTGCATTTAGGAAGCTATTTGGGGTTTGCTGGGACAGAAACGTATCTGATTGGAAGGAGGGAAGAGATAAAAGTTTGCTGGTTTTCCAATCAAAGCCAGCCTGTATCAAAGTTATGTGACCACAAACTGAGATTAAGGACTGTAGTAAACCTCAAATTCCAGACTAGAGCTGAAAAGCTTTGAGATTTAATGCTAATAATTCATACAACTCTCACATTTACCAGGAGTGACTGTTAAAAAAATTCAAAAAAAAAAAGTATCAATCAATCTGGAGGAACTGTTCTGCATCCTGAAACAAAGGGAAAGGATGAGATCATACCTACTTCTTCAGCCTTGGTGAGGTCTCAAAGTTAACGTATGAAACAGATGAGGAGACTCGCATTAGCAAGGCATGCCAATGTCACGGCAATAAATAAATGTTCAAATAAAAAGGCTGCACCTTCAGCTGATGTGGCAGCACACTACACTGCTGTCAAACCTGGGCAAACTGCACTAGTCCCAGGATCCTTGGGTAATTGAAGATCTGGTGTCACGCTTACCTGAAGGTAGACTTCAGAACACAACCACTATGTAAAGTGCTGGGTTGCCAGTTAATTAGAAGAGAAATACTGTGTGCTTCCAAAGTCTCTTTCCCACTGCGATCTTCTGTGTTGAACTTGGCATTATCATGGAGTACTTGGGCTGTTCTACCAATGAGGACACCAAGGCCCAGAAGGCAGTGAAGCAGTTTGCCCCAAACTGTACAGCATCAATATTTGACGTGGGACTCCTGGTTTTCTTCCTGGATTTCTGGTCCTGGGCTTTGGCCACCGAGATATATTTCCACACACGGCCAGAAGAAGAGCTGCAAACTAGGGCTTCTTGTGCCTATCTTAATGGCGAAAATTAGGAATGAAATCTAACTATTAAGTGTAACAGAAATGAGTCGGTCTAACCAATGAATAACCGTATTTATATTTTTCCAAGAATTGGTTACTAACCTAGAGTCACAGCACAGACTCTGGCTAAGATCCTGAGGTCCAGTCACACCGAGGCTCAGGCAGTCCTGGTGGAAGGTTCTCTTTGCTCCAATTCACATTCCCTTTGACTTAGACCCTTTATTTCTAGGTCACATAAAGACAATACATAAAAGAAAACCTCTGATGTTCGTCTATAAAGACACTCACTGTCCAAATAACCCCTTCTTTGAGGACAATTTGAGGACCTTTGTTCCAAATCTGATAGCACAACCCTGATTTTTATAAAGCTCTCTTACAAAAAACAGCTCAATCTTTTTCTCTCTTTTTTTTTTTTTCTTTTCTTTTTAAACTTAATTCACCTTCTGGTAGAAGTCTAAACAAACAATTAGGAGTCATGCTGAATGTATGCCCTTTGGGAAAAAAAAACCACAAAACACTACAGTGTCTACAGAGATGTCTATTGACCCAGCAGTTATCAGAAATGTGTTGGTTTTTTGTTTTGCTGGCACAAAACCAGCTTTCTAAACAGCCAGTGACCCACTTTCACCTAGCTGGCCTCTGAAGTTGAGAGAAGATTCATACCCTCTAGACGTTAGAGGCTCTGTTTGAAGTCACTGCTGTCAGGAGATGGTCAGTTTACGTCTCCTGTCCTAGGACAGGAAAAGGATGCACTCTCAGCTCCATGTGTTGCAGTGAGATAAGCACAAAGATTTCTGTCCTATGCCCTTATCAGCTTTTCCTGCTACTCTCCAGAACAGACACCACCAAGACTGGCAGTAAAAATTAAACTTGCTTAAGCAAAAGGAAAAAACTAAAAAAAAAAAAAAAAGAAAAAAAAAGAAAAAAGAGGAAAAAAGACTCAAGTATTTCTCATAACGCTAATCCAAAAGGTTGAAGTTTTGGGAAAAAAAATTCATGTTAGGAATTTTTGGGAGCACTGAAAACTACCTGAAATCTTCTGTATCCTCAGTATAAACTGATCTCCTCCTCCGACACACCCAGGATGACTTGCATTTTAAAACATATCTCACTAGTTAAATAGCAGTCTTTACTACATGAAAGACAGAAATATTCCCCTTGCAAATAAAACCAATTAGCTGGCAAAAGGACATTCCTTGCATATGGAAATTATGTTGATATATTAAAATTTTTCTTCCATGGTTTCCTTTGCTTTTCACTCTCTCTCTGCTGTTCCTGCCTTCTCTTTACGTTACTTCTGTCCTTCCACCTCAGTTTCTTAGTGTGCAGAGGACAGGTCAGACAGTCTCCAAGGACCTTGGTTTATCTCCTATCTTTCTATCACCTGCCCAGATATGATTTAATTTATGGGTGCTTCAGTCTCCACCCTGTACGGAACTGGTGTAACTTCTTGTTAAAACACTGTCATCCACAGAATCACTGGGGTTGGAAGGGACCTCTGAAGATCATCTGGTCCAAGCCCCTTGCCAGAGCAGGGTCACTTAGAGCAGGTTGCCCAGGATGGCGTCCAGGCGCGTTTGGAATGTCTCCAGGGTCAGAGACTCCACATGTGAGATGGACTCAGCATCACAGCAGTCAACTGGTCACCGAATCACAGAATGGTGGGGGTTGGAAGGGACCTTCGGAGATCATCTAGTCCAACCCCCCTGCCAAAGCAGGTTGACCTACAGCAGGTTGCAGAGGATGGCATCCAGGTGGGTTTTGAATATCTCTGGAGAAGGAGACTCCACCACCTCTCTGGGCAGCCTGTTCCAGTGCTCTGTTACCTTCAAAGTAAAGAAGATTTTCCTCACGTTCAGATGGAATTTCTTGTGTTCCAGCTCATGCCCGTTGCCCCTTGACCTGTAGCTGGGCACCACTGAAAAAAGTCTGGCCCCATCCTCTTGACACCCATCCTTTAGATATTGGTAAACATCGATGAGATCCCCTCTCAGTCTTCTCTTCTCCCGGTCCAACAGAGGGATTTTACAAAGTTAAAGGTTTTTTTCTAATCTTTTAGAAGATGTGGCTCTTCTTCCCTAATTCTCCTCAAATACTATTCTGGTGGGTGAACAGCACTGTCAGGATCCTACATCCATGCATGTATGTTGTGGTTTTGGCATCTACCGACACAATCAGTTTCACCTTCCAGGGATGGTGCAAACTGCCTGTGCAGTGCAGGTCCAGGAATCAGACCCCACCATCCCCGGCTTTACACCCATCGCCCAAGTGATAGCAAGTGGCATTGACATTCATCACCCCGACTAGACAGATACACCTCCCAAGTGCCCCTTTAACATATCAACACCACTCAGGAGGCATCCTCAACTAAGACTTGAGCGTATAGGTGATAAATAAACCTTCCAGATAGAAACCAATTCCCCGGTCTCTCTACAAAGCCCCATTTTTGCCTATCAATGTATAGAAAACCAAATACCATTTTAGCATATACCCGGGTATCATTACCACATGATATATATAATTTCAGAAACATCAGCAATTGCTCTTATGCTCCTCCCCAACCCTCAATATACTTCGTTATTAAAATATGACTGCTGACCATCTACTATTAGCTTTCTGCAGTACCAAAACCCAACCCATTCTTGCCCACAGAAAGGAAATAAAATAGCACGGTCATTGTACACATTTTAACAATTTTAACACATACACCACATTTAATTGCAGCAGCTATTAAATACACATCATAGAAGTCATAGGGTGCCACAAAAATGGGGGAGAACTTTATTGATGTGCAAGGTATCACTGAAAGGCAAGTCACAAGAACACCGTTGGGTAGTTCAAGACTCCTTCACTTCTGCTACTAATTTCTTGTAGGACAAGGTATTTTGGGTAAAGTTTAAAAGAACAGCCCAGTTTGACTTGTAAAAGCACACAAGATCCTCAAACATATTAACTTTGCAGGGGATTTAAAGACCTACCTACATATCTACACAGAAGAACATCTGGAGACCCAAAATGAACACAAAGCACTGAAGCTATAATCCAGGTATTGATTCTTTAGTCTAAGCAGGACTCTCCTGTTTAGGTAAACAAAGAAGCTTCTAAAATTACTGTGCTCCTGACACATTTTACCCTTAAACCTGACTCGGTATCCTCATTAAAGTGAAAAAAATACTTCCCTACATCCATGGAATACCAAAACTTAGTTTGTTACTCTTACTGCTATTGACTAAAGTTTTCAAAAGGAAGATGTTGATATATTAGCAATTCTCTAAGTCACTCTGCCATTTCTCTTTAAGTTCTACTACAATAAAGAAAAATTTACCCACTTGAATCCCCTGCAACAATATGAAAATATGGAAAAGATCAATGATGAAATGATCCTCGGGCAAGACAAGAACTACGGTGATGACATAACAAATGTCAAATATTCCTTCAAAACCAAACTGGAATGAAACAAGTATTTTAAAACCCTACTGACACGAAACCAACAGCAGAATTATGCACAGCATTCTGGATAAAACAGCATGTGTGTGTATGTGCATGTGTCCAGGTGTGTTTATCCCTAGATATCAGACAGAACAGGAAAGGAAGAGCTGAAACACTTGTCCAGAAAATCCTCAAAAAGCAAACACAGCCAGGACAAATTTAGAAGCTTTACTGAGCTGTCATATCAAAGGCAGAGTTGACTGTAAAAGCAACCACCTCTCAAGAATGGCAAAATAAACTTACGCAAGTCTCAAGAGGAAAACACTGATCAGAGACTGGATATTGTTAACGGCTGCTGTTTTGGTTAAGTGGGGTCCTTTTTGACACTACTAAGATAGTCTTGTCAAAGAACAACAAAAATGAAAAGCCAAGAAAAAAAGAACAAAAAAAAGACAGACAACAGCCATTTCAGGGGAATCTGTTTGGCAAAGCCTGGCTTTGAGCTGGTGTCTGAAGAAACAGAACTCGGAATGAACTTCCTAAGCCATTTTTTTTTGGGTCTCCTTTGGAAAAGCAGTATAGGGCCGTTTGCAAATTTCAATAGTCTGATTGGCAACTTGTTTCTTGATCAAAGCAAAAGTCTGAAACACATCTGAAGAAGATTTTCTGAAAAAAGAAAAAAAAAAAAACCAAACCCACATTTCATGCTCAATTCAGAAGAAAGTTTCCCCAGCAGAAACTAGGCTATTTGATTATTAACTTTTTTTTTTTAAAAAAAGGTGTCCATCAAATAAAATGAGCCAAAAGTGACACATTTTAATAATCTCTGTCTTAAAAGACACGCAGTTTACATAGATCTATACCCATTAGCTGGATGTGATACCAGTGTTCTGAAATCACGGTTTGAACTGTATGACTTGCCATACAGCGTAGATTAATTTGCTTATATTACGCAGAAGAGGATTTACCTCAGACTCTGAAAAACATCCGGATCTCTTCTTTTACAGTAACCATAATCACAAACTTATGCTCAGAAATAGTCTGCATTTAGATAGGAGTGTGGCATCCACCCACCTCTGCCAACAAAGAAGGGAAAAAAGAAAAGAAAATCCTGAACTTGGGTTAGCAGCATGCCTTGAAATTGCTGCTGCTTCACCTGGGGAAGTCTACCTCGAGGATTTAGTAAGAGCAATAAAGCATGTGTGTTAACATGATCTATACCATCCAATGGATGAAACTGGCTTCAGAATTCACCCTCGGAGTGCCAAACTCCCGCTGTCTAGATATTCAGAAATTTAAGTGATGTCAAGCAATTTCCCTTGGCTTAAAGTAATGCCAGTAGACAGACACTCTGACGCCAAGAGAGGATGATGGCGAGATAGTACGTCCCTCTCATTTTCACAAGAACTCGAGGGAACTGCTCTCGTATCTTTTGCAGAATTAATCAAGATAAGTTAATGTGTGATAACATGTATCTGAAACGCTCTGAAGGGAAGAAAACCTGAGCAGCTTCTGGCTCTCCAGGATTAATTTTAACAGCTCTCCAAGAAACACAAAGCTTTCCTTTTCTGCCCTGATCCACCCCCAAAACAGAGTTCCTACTGTAGAGTCAGAAATGTTGAGGATGAAAGTATAAGCTATGTCACAGGAATGCGACATGATGGAGAAGCATCTCGTAATACGGAGGCGCTGACATACTATTGATGCTTTTACACCCTGGCGCAAGAAGTCTTTACCTGACCTGTAAGCACTCCTCCTACTGTTACTCTTAAGATACCCCACAGTTATAACACATAAATGGTTTCTGCATACACAAGCATGGACGTTTTGAGATATTTCATAGAGGTCTAAACTATATTTTGTCGCTGCATTACAAATGTGAGGCATTTCACATTAAATGCAAAAGTCAGGAACATTTGACTTGGGGGGGAAAGTAGGAACTCGGAAAAAGCTTTCGGTTGCAGCCACGTAAACTGGAGTATCAAGGGACCGCTGTCTCTGCACACACACACACACGCACTTTTCTCTCCGTCACCCAAGTGTATCAAGTCTATTGGATGATATTCCTTCCCCCCCTTTCTAAAAGCTCTTTTCATGAAAACAGAATGAAAAGATGAGCTTGACTTCTTACTTGCTCTGTAACCAAGACGTTAGCGTGCTGGTTTGCGAGACACTAGAAGGTGGGCCATGGGATGATTGCAAACCTCCCCTCCGCCCCCACACAATCCGCTCGCACTCAGCTGACGGGGACGAGTCACTGCATGCAGGCAAGAACCAATTCCCCACAGCAGTCAGTACCTAATTAAAAAGCTAACTGAAACAGTAAAATGAGGGTTTTGTAAGATAATATGGTTTTGCTTACTTCAATATAAACTCCTTTGGTACCTCTCTCGCCCCCAGCTGCCAAACACTTGGAGGGAGTGAGATAGCCGGCAGGAGGTTTCTCTCAAAGGGGCTATGGTCCTTTGATGAAGAGCTTGAGAAGCACTGCCTTCCCCAGCGTAACACAGCAATTAACACAGTTCCCAACCAGCTATCACTATCTGAAGACCCTAGTATCTGCCTGGCTTTATTCATCACAAATGAGGTACTTTGCAGATTCAAGAAGTCTTCTAGCCGCACGACAGTAACTAACACACCAGGAATTGCATGCTAGCAAGCAAATATCTGCATCGAGTGCTTTGAAGTGTTCACAGGGAATTCCCAACGAGTGCAATGAATTAGATCTAATTAATAAACCATGCTAGGAAGACGTGGACTGTCTGTATATTTGTGGTCATGATCACTTCTAGGCACATACAGGCACAGACGTGGTGGTAGGCAAGCACCAGGCATGTGTACATTATACACAAGAACATGAAGAACATAAAGAGTTAGAGAGCCAAAGGCGTCTAAACATATCACCCAGCATTTTTACAGAAAACACTATCTGAATGGGAAGCTCTCATGCTCCATTTTCTCACCTGCACCGTTCACAAGATGATATATGTAAGAAGCATCCCTGATGGCATGGATTAATAGAGCAACTTCAGAGGATGAGTTTCTAGCCAGGTATTTCTATCACCTCCCATTGTGAGCGAGCTGACTGGACTTGTCTAAGAAACTGTAACCCAAAAAAGGCAGAAGTGTCAATGAATCAAAAATGAAATCAAATAGGAAAAAAATTCCAAATTGGTCTGTTTTGTATGCAGACACATTGGACATGGAATGGCCTTCTAAATGAAAGGTGATTTGAGCAGCATATTTCCCTGAGGCATAATCTGGCCCTCTGATAAAACAATACCTTCTCACCGTGCGGCCACGAATAAGATCACCTGAAATAATGCATATTTCTTTAATCCAGGAATATATGGAAGGATGAAAAAAAACATTCTTCTGTATAACCAATGAACAGCAAAGCAGCAGGGCGGACATCAAAAACTCTCTTTTCTTTCATACTTCAGAGTTGCTCTTGTCAGAGAGTAAGAGTGGAAAACTAAAATTTTTCAGCTCCAGGTGTGTGAACCTGCGTTTTGAAATTTGTATTACACAAGGAGATAATTTTCAAAGCTAAACACTAAACAGGCACAAAAGTCTACGGGCGCTGGAGGGACTACTATAACCCAGATCCACGAGAATATTTAGGTGTCCGACTCTTTCAGCACCTTTGTGCTTTTGCATTCCGATACCGTTTTAACTGTGTAGCTGTGTGTTAAGTTTCGCACAGGACCTCCCCTCCTACAGTGAGCAGGACAGACTTCTTCAGAGATGAATCAGAGGTTCGCAGAGAAGGAAGCAGCACTCTAGAGGACCACAGCTCAGCTGGTGCAAAATGCACAGAGCCAAATGAGCGAGTTTTGTGGTTAAACGAGCTGCACGTAGGCCTGAGAAATTAAATTCTGCTTTGGCCACAGAGAGCACTGATATGAAGCCATGCCCTTAATTTCCGTTTCTCTTTTTATAAGTGCCTGTCAAAACGCTCAATCTGAAAAGCATTCAGAGCTATCCTTAAAGGCAAGAGTAGTAGCACTGTGAATATATGCAAGTCTACAATTTGAAGTAATATGAAAACAAAAAAAGCTGAGGTCTCAGGTATCTCCAGCTGCAAACCTAAAATCAGCAGACATCTGTACTGCACGACACAACATGGGGCAGCTGCACCCAAATTACTTCCTGAGAAAAGATCCTGATATGTGCTGGTCTCCTAAAACAGGACAGGGCGTTGTATGCAACCATCATTTGGCCAGGGACTGCACTTCCAGTTTAATAACATGGACAACTGGAGGCCAGGGAACAGGTTGGCAACCCAGCGTTTGAAGTTTACTATTAAAAAAATACAGTTTTTGAGGTTCCTTGCCCATCAAAAGGTTGGGATTATACCCTCTCCACCTCACAGCAACATTGTGAGGACTGGGACAGGTGAGGGGGAATTCTCCTTGCTCAGACTCCTCCAGATTTTGACTTATTCTACTTCAGGATATAATAAACTGTCCTCTACAAGTACCCGATCTCTTCCCCATACCACAAAGGAAATGTTGAAAAGAAAGGACATAGCAAACTGTAGCAAACTATGTAGGAAAGCCAGCAAGAATATTCATAATTCTGTCTTCTGAGCAGCATTTGAATTGTATACAGTAAATAAAGACTAAGGCTACACCCCAAATGAAAACAAAATACCGAATAGTTCTTCATTATGTGCTATTTCCTGAGAAGTGAATAGCACGTAATTACGCAATTAACAATTATGATTGTCTAAATAATCTTACTGTAGAATTGGAGGGAGTCAAGTTACATGATCAATCTCAGATTCAGCATTTCTAGTTTTTCAGTACTTACACAAGTCAGTGCTCATAGAATCACAGAATCCCCTAGGTTGGAAGAGACCTCTAAGATCATCGAGTCCAACCATCAACCTCACACTGCCAAACCCACCACGAAACCATGTCCCTCAGCACCACGTCTGCCCGGCTTTGAAATACCTCCAGGGATGGCAACTCCACCACTTCCCTGGGCAGCCTGTTCCAATGCTTGATAACCCTTTCAGTGAAGAAATTTTTCCTAATATCCAATCTAAACCTCCCCTGGTGCAACTTGAGGCCATTTCCTCTTGTCCCATCGCCTGTTACTTGGGAGAAGAGACCGACCCCCTCTGGCTACAACCTCCTCTCAGGGAGTTGTAGATAGCGAGGTGGTCTCCCCTCAGCCTCCTTTTCTCCAGAATTTGAACTAGGTTCAGTATAATATATTCTGTATTGGGAAATGATAATATATACTGCAGAAAAAGGATGAAAAGAAAATTAAACTCCTAACTGTGAAAGAAGTGTATTGTGTAAAAGCCTTCAGGAGGTGCCATCTGATCCACTTCAACCCACACAGGCTACGGGCACAGCCGACCCGCATCCAAGCTCAGCAGCCAGCCCGAACTCCGGCTGTGAGAACATACAATCCCAACCTTACCTAAGCAGAAGCATGAAATTCGGTTGACAGCTTAAACATTCCTTGGGTGACACTCACATGTGTCCTATGTAGGGGAGAAAAAAAAACCCAAAATTGATGGGATTTTTTTTTTTTAAATGTACTGTAAAGACAGCCTAATGAAATACATGTGAACTTTTTAAGGACATTAGAGAATCTTCTGTCAAAACTTTGCCATAAAAAAAACCAAGAGCAACATCCTTTCCCCCAAACAAATAATTTTAAAATACAGTGCTTACCAGACCAGGCAGCAATTGCGAAACATTTTAGAACTTTGAGTGCAACCAAAACTCAAACGTAGGCTTTACTAAAAACCAATTGAAAAAAAAAAATTACATCGGGCTGTTTGACTCTTCCCACTGTAAAGCTCACTTATTTCAAATACACAGAAGCTAAGTGTGCTCTGTTAAACATCACAACAATGTAGCCTGCACTGAAATTTAGGAAGCCGCTCTATATGTTGAAGCAGTAATGGTTTTCACAAGGAAATATTTCATTGTTTGCCTTATGAATGGATTCCTGTTGTCAAATGGCCCTTCAAGAATCTTCTGAAGACAGCGGAATTTTTAGTCTTATGGTTTCCTCTTCAGAATGGACAAACCCCAACTTTTCTTTCAAATAGAGCCAGCTATTCCTCCAGGCGACGACATCACCTCTGAAGCATCCAGACAGGTGCAGAAATCAATGTTGCAGGGTTTGCAAAACAGAAAGTCACTTCCCACTCACTGAAAACCTGTCTGGAGCCTGTTGGACTCCTCGGAGCAACTGGATGCTCCAATAATTTTGGCAATACACGTTCCCATTTTCACTGGGGTTAGCCAGAACAAGATTAGACCGCATTCCTGTTAGACTCTGGCAGTGGTAATCTACGCTTGTGTAACCTCAGGTACAAAGGCAGGAGTTTATCTCCACCTCTGGATACAGCTAGATTGCTTTGCAAAACCACCTGCAGCGAAAAGAGCAGCTCAATGAACAGATCTCCAAAAAACCAGTAGCCTGCTGAAGAGAGAGTTCAAGGTCGCTGGCTTGACACTCAATAGCTTTCCTTACTATCAGACAAAGGTTTCAGAGATGATTTCCACTATCCAAGCAGTTAGCAAGGAAAATCCCAGCTGCTGGAAGGAAGCTTCTGTTAAGACAAGATCTTTATTGCAATAAGATCCTGGCGATGGAATTCATCCAGCCAGGAAAACGCAACTGGCTGCAGTTGCGTTAAAACCACTCGCACCTTCAGAGCTCAGTGTTTTGTTTGCACATCACCAGGTAAAACAGGTAAAGCAGGAGAATAAGTTATTCCTTTTCATGTAATGAGAAAGAAGAATTAAAATTACATTAAAACGCTTTAGAAGTGTTCAAGACTGGTTTTAACAAGAATCAGGGGGAGCCCCCAACTTTGGGAAGTTGATTTGCACTCCAACCAGCGAACAGATGCCTGGGAGGTATCAACCCTGATAATCTCTTGAATAAAAACTTAACCAATAATATTAGAACAAGATACAGCAAACCCTATTAATGCTTTTAAATGTGCCTTTTTGCTTATGTATTTGAAAGACGATCGAAAAGCTTGGGTCCTTCCCAGCTGCTTACAGGGTGGGGGTACAGTATACGGCTCTATACATCACAAAACTTTCTCTCCAGCAATTTTAAAAAATAATATGGAAACGATACTTTGGTTCCAGTTAAAGCTAGAACCACCATCTTTCAAAACAGTTAATTTAGAGAGGCTTTTCTTGGTTTAGAAGCCACAGTGTCGTGTTACGAGCTCTGAAAGTCTCACGTTTATATTCTCTCAAACGTTTGCTGTTCAGGACAGCCTCGGGAAGCCTAGGCAAATAAAACAGCGTGCCTCAGTTTCCCTGAGCGGAGACACCTAGCAAAGGTATGACAGGGATATTAAAGAGTTAATTAGGCAGCGCTTTGTGCATCACAGCTTCACTGTTTCAGCAAGCCTCCAGTAACACCTAATTAACAAATCTCTGATGAGCTCTTCCTTAGAGAGCTCAGCACTGGTGCTCCACGCAAATCTTCTTTAACACGCCAGCCATGCAGCTATCGCGCCCCTGCTGCCCCTCGGTGAGGGCATATCGTGATTCTTCTGGCTGGCATTAAGCTGTCACTCATGCCCACCCCCCAATAAAAAAGTTTATTTACTAAACTTCGGAGTATTTGGTACAAAGCAAAAACCAGCAAGCTACATCAAAGCCTCCCTATTATCACTCCCTAGTGAACTGTGAAAATATAAATTCAAAGCTGACAAGCTAGTTAGACTTTTAACTAAAATCTGAGTGCAATTAACTTTAACCATGCCACTCTGCTACTGTACTTCTGGCACCAGCTTTGAGAAGTGGCCCAAATTCTTCTGAGGAACAGAAAGACCATTTATCTACTATATTTATTCAGGGCAAACCTCCTCCTTCGTGTCAAGCAGGGAATGTAGCGTTGCTGACTGTGACTGGCAGTGATAAAGGAGCTGGTATGATTTTCAAATAAGTAGCATGTCCCGCTTTCCCAAATGTTAGAGAAAAGTGAATAATATGCTCTCCTAAATAAGAACCAGGTACCGATTCAGAGATGCACTCTGGGGAAAAGGTGCCTATAAATTACCGGACGTATAAAGCTACTGCCTTAAGAAGGCTTTCTGCTTGGATTTCCTACATAAAGGTATTTTTATTTGCAGGAGTTGATTAAGGAACGTGGAAGAGGGAGAGAAGGATCATTTGTCTCTGGTAAAGTTAGGAAATGGCATTATTTTACAGAATAATTTGTAGACAAGTGGTCCCTTCCAAGGTTCCTTGAGGTCCTATGCACATTCTGCGTACTAAACCATTTTAATAGTACCAAATCTGTAGGACACAAACTGTCACGCCTTACCTAAGCATCCATATGGAAAGGAAACTAATATAAAGCTTTTATATATTTGCAATATATGTATATAAATCAAGAGCTTTGTACCCAAAGCTCAAACCATTCCAAATATTTATATTTAGTGGAAGCTTAAATCTGGCGGCCAAAATCATCATATTCAATGGAGAGAGGTGACCCTCAAATGCACAGGTCATACCTTAAGTGGGTTAAATGGCCCTTCACCGGTGCTTTTCTCTTCCCCTGCTTCTTACATGTTACATCACTATATTTAACCTCTCAGCTAGGATTAATCTCCCTCTACTTTAGGCATCTAGCTTAACTCCGAAACAACTGGCGAATATTGTCTTGACTCCATCATTATCAGCAAATCTCCACAGCAACAAGATATCCTGAAGGACAAAACAAGAAAGCTAAGTGGGTACCTCTTGCACGACACCCTTAAGATGATTGTGTGTCAGGGCCCTTAAGTGGGATTAAACCCCATGACTCTCCCCCTTGAGAGTAATCTCGTGTTTTCTTTCAAGGACTTCAGATCTGGGAAGAGAGAGAATTCTTCTACCAGCCTGACACTACAGGTTCCAGAAAAATTCATTACTAATTAGGATAAAAGGGTTTTGCAGCTCTCAGTTCAAAGCTTTTAACCATAAAATAAAAGCTCCTTGGAAAAATAAGTACAAAAAGTACTTTACAGATGTCACGGCAAAATTCTAGTATTTTGTTGCCCGACATTAATTTGAGATAATTTTCCTAGTTACCAACCTTGCAAGCTTCCTCTGAGAGTGCTCCCAGTTCCCATCCCTTCAGCCACCCCTGCCATATCCCCATGCTCTTTCTTTCAAGAATTATCACCTGTATTTTTCGACTTTGCCCCACAGTGGTCGGGGCTCAGAGCTAGTCCAAGGGCTTTGACAGGTGAACGCTGGCAAATCTCGCTGCGGCAGCTGAAGACGTCAGCAAACCCAGCTCTGCACATCTCTTTGCTATACAGGGATGACAGTAACCTTCAGCAAAATCAGCACTGCAGAACATCTGCCTGTAAATCAACCTAGTGCAAAGCCACCTTGCCGATATGTTAAGCTAAGAAGCCACACTCTATGCTAGTGGCATATACATGCTGTTTTTCTTCAGCTGACTGCAGCAGGGCAGGTTCCTGGGAACAGAAACATCTCGCATCCCCGTAAATTTACCCAAGCTCTTCTGTGCTCAGGTCAAGAGCATTTTTTTCCACTAATACTTACAGGAAAGAAAGAAGCTTCAAGACCAAATGAACTTTAATTCTTTGATTTGAACAGAATCTGCAATAGCCCCGTAAGGCTTTAGATATTGTCAAGCCTATGGAGGTGCCAGCCTTTGAGCTAGAGAAGGCATCTGGGACCAGAGAAGCTCTACAAACCATGCTGTGAGTTCTGCCATCCAGGGACAGCTCGTGGGTTAAAGCAGAGGGGCAGCATCACCACTACACTGGAAGATTCCCAGAAAGCAAGCACAAGCCAGGACTGGGCATGAAGCCCTTTATTGTTATCAGTGTTTTTGTAAAGTCAGTTGCCAGGAGTGAAAAACCTCTGTTTTCTAGTAGCAAGTGTTAAAATCCGAACACCCAGACTTTTGTTGCTGAAGAGCAAGGGCTATGCCGATGGGCGTCTCTTGGAGACACCCATTTCCCTACGACAACGAAGGAAAAAGGAACAGGCCATATTTTGTGCCTTTGGATGTGATCCATTGCAGTTGCTACACACAGCATTCCTTTGCCATTTGGTAACTGAGAAACACTAGGCTTATTAAAAAGAAAAAAAAAAAAAAACCACAAAAAAAACCCACAAAAAACCAACCCTGCAGTGCTCTGGTTGGTAAGCGCTGGTCAGAGGAGGTCTGCTGTAATGAATGGATGTCAGAAATCAGCAGCCCAAATGATACATTAAGTACTAGCTGTCACAACAAGGGCTGCTACGTCACTTGACCAGGAGCAACCCTTTATACAAACACTCCTGCAGGTAGATACTTCTTCACTTCTTGCTTGACCTCAACTTTCCAAGATTCACAAATCTGCAGGGTTACATACCCTCGGCTCTCAGATGTGCAGGTAACTTGGTGCTCTGGAGCACACTCCCTCCTCCCATCCAGACTTTATGTAAACAGCCCTGCTTTTGCCGAGATTTCAGAAAAGCCAGAGTCAGTCACGCTTCAGGAATCTCTGAAAGTTTAATTAAGTTACAATGTCCTAAAACCACAATACAGCTTTTCTAGGCACCCTGGCTGTAAAGTTCAAAAGGTAAACAGGTAAGCACATACAGTACACTTCAAACAGCTCTTCCAGTTCACCAGCAACAACCATCAGGCATCACAGAATCATAGAATGGTTTGGGTTGGAAGGGACCTTAAAGACCATCTAGTTCCAACCCTGCTGCCACAGGCAGGGACACCTTCCACTAGACCAGGTTGCTCAAAGCCCCGTCCAACCTGGCCTTGAACACCTCCAGGGATGGGGCAGCCACAGCTTCCCTGGGCAACCTGGACCAGTGTCTCACCACCTGCACAGTCAAGAATTTCTTCCTGAGATCTAATCTAAATCTCCCCTCTTCCAGTTTGAAGCCACCACCCCTTGGTCCTATCGCTACATGCCCTTGTAAAAAGTCCCTCTCCAGAAGAAACTGAGCACGTATGATATAGTTTGCACTTAAAGGTTCTCACTTATCATCTAAATATTTCAATGCACTTCGTGAAGAACGACACACAACGCAGATTAGGCTCATACCACCTACATGGGGTATGTGAATCACCCCAGATTTAGCGATTGTGAAACTGGGATGCAGAGAAGTAACTTAACCCAAGGCTGCATAGCACGTGAGTAGGACCACGGTGGAAGAGAACCAAAGAGCCCTGACCACAGGCTCGCTGTGCCTCACCTGAGCCACATTCCTGGAATCCACTGCCAGGTGATGTCCTCTACAGACAAATCCCAGGCTCAAATCCAAAGGGGCTGGGAGAGAGGAGTTTAAAAGCAACGATTAATAGAAGGCTTAACGAGGCATAAGTTAAAATAGGGACACTTTGCCTTCTAACTTCTTAGTGTGCAAGTTGCAACAAAAAACTTCCTCTTCCAGTTGCTTGCTGACGTGTAAGATTGCACAATTTTCTCTCATCACCTCAAACTTTGGCCCAGCATTCTCCCTGCTTTTAAGATGAAATGTAAATGAATGCCTAAGCTTTCAGCATTAGCGCCATCACAGATACTAAGAGGCTGAAATTAGGTCACTTCGGCCAACGCTGAATCGCTCCCCACAGAACGTTCATTCTTCAACTGGGGAGGAGAAACGTTTTTAGGTAGAAGCAAACTTGAGAACTGGATAACCCGACAGTCATGGGTTTCGTTATATCACTGCCCCAGATTCAAGCTGAGTAGCACCGAAAGGTTTATATAAGCAGACTATTATGGTGGTCTTCGTGAAACAATTTGAGTTTTGAACCGATGCCATTACCGGACAGATTGAGAACATAGAAAAGGAAGATATTTAGAAAACTTAATAACCCACTGGGCTAAATGTGTTGTTTACTGATTAAGGACCTGATACTGGGACGAGCTGAGCCAGGCAAGTAAATAAAGATTTGAAGCTCTAAGATAATTTGAGAATTGTTGGAGGAAATAGCTTTTGCTTGAATGTGACAGTAGTGGCATAATAGAGTTAGTAGCCCCCGATATGCTGTGCATCAAAACAGAATTCGAGAAGTTGTCTTTGCTGCTTGCCATGACACTTCTCGTACCAAATGTCTTAGCGTCTTTAACAAATTAGTAGTTGCACAGAAATTACGCATCTACTGCTATCCAGAGGACTTTACAGTTATTTCACTGAATAACAGCCAAACCTAGGCAGTGTTCCAGGCACCCTGGAGTGGCTGGTACAGACTAAGGTGTTTTTTGAACACAGTTAAGAGTTAAAGGAGTAGATGAGAGGTGGGGAAGATGGACAAAAAATTTCTGCTTAATTACTTACACTGTTCCTCTCTTTCTCGAAAAAATGTATGAACCATATTCATATTAATGAGACATCCAACAAACGGTTACCTGAAATAATAAATAACTAAAATTGGATTATTTTTTCCTCATCTAAGATTTTTACTCCATTATGAGATATAGTGGCCTAATGAATAATAAAAAAGCACCTGCAAGCTTGCACTTGACTGCAACAAGACATTTGTAGTAATTCCCATTTCTTGAACTGCAAATACTCATTGCAAAACATACACGTTGACTATCTGAAATGAAAATAATTATTTTTTTAGAAATTTAAAAAAAAAAAAATCGTATTTTCTGTGAACTAGAAAGCATTTCCTAATTAGCATTAGCCTTTGACTAACTCACTGTACTACAGTAACTTTCTTCTACTCCCAAGCTTACAGAAATTTCTTTGTAAAAAAGTATTGAGAATAAATAATTTTCTTTCAAGTATTGAAGTACTGAGTGACATTTAAATTCTTCAATATTCTGAAAAACAGGATTTTAGGGCAGACAATATTTTTGATCTTCTCTTCATTTGTTAAAAAACAACCTGTAACATAGGTGACATAGGATCTAGTTAGCCTGAGGTGGGTTCGATTCTGCGGCTGTCAACAACACATCCCAGCACTCAGAAGAAATCAGCTCATGGCGAGAACAGAGCAGATTTAAAATAAACCCCAGCAAAAAAAGAAATAATAAGAAAGAACTAAGTGATTAGAACTCTTCAACCCTGCGGATAGCCACGCTTCTGACTCTCTGTCCCCTCTACTATCCTTGGTCAAATCAACCCTGGTCTTGTCCTTTTTGTAGGACCTTAAAGTTCAGTGTGAGGGCCATGCAACAGAGTATTAGTGCTTAACATCAGCTGAGGTAAGTGACACCAAAACAGCCTTGGTGAACCTGGATCCTAAGGGACACGAGCATTTTCTACCAGCAAGTTAAAACTCATCTCTGCAGAACCTTCTGGAGGTCCACCACAGACTGTGCAACAAACTTCCACAGAAACTAATTATCATAAACAGCATCATCTTCTGCTCCAAAGCCAGAGCACACTTGAACTTGTCTTCACTAATACCCACCGGGTTCGTATTACCGACAGTCTGCCAAATCAAAACACTTGAATGCACAACCAATTTTCCCCAAGGAGCGAAAGAACAAGCTACGCACAACAGACAGACGTCACATCCCTTAATCCAGTGCAGGGAAGAGTTCAGACACCGTTACGTGCACGGAAACTTCAGAATCTGTACAGTACAGTACCCAAACGCTTTCCAACTCGGCAAAACTCAGGTTTGCTTGAGCTTCCTTTCCTGTTGCTTACTTCAGCTGTTAGACCCTTGCTTCCCTGCTCTCTCCTCTCAACAACAGACAATCTGGCTTTGCAATCAAAATTGGACAATACTCATCCTGAACACCAAATCTGAGGTCCTTCCCCAAAAGCATTCTGTGATGGAGAACAGCAAGCCATCATCATCATCAAGACACTGGCAACTGACATATCATTTTCAAGATGATGCTAAAGCAAACAGAGCTTGGAAGGCGTCTATGATCCCACTGTATGATCACCTTCTCCATCATAACCTTCCTCTTTTCTTTATGGAGGAATACATGTAGTTATTAGCAGATGGTGAAATTACTGACATTGGTCAGCAGGTCACATCTGCCTATACACATATATGGCAAGAACACAACTGTTCAAAGGAAACACACTGGGATTGACGATAGTTTGCAGAGTGAGGCTGTAGATGTAGGGACAACACAGACAATGGATTTCTTGACCTTGTCTTATTATTTTAAGAAAACCCAAATAAGCCCAAATTAACTTCAAATTGCCAAACTTCTCAAACATGTCAGGCAGCTGAAGTGGCATCAGAAAGAGGAGGGAGTACCTCATGCATTCTCAAGGTTACCCTGATGGGGAAGTTCACCATTAAGTCACACTCCAGCACTAGATATTTCTCCTGATTGGAGAGGGAAAAAAGCAAATGCTCACAGCTGAAGAAAGAACAGTTCAGTCAAAATACTGGATTGGAAGTGGAAAAGCTCGTTTCTTTGGTTTTACGTACTTTCTCAAGCTGAATCATTTATTTTGCTCCAACTTCTGGTTTGCTTAACCCATCTGAACCAACTAGCAATTTCATAATCAGTTTGATGAGCCAAAAATCAGAAGACATCCTTGGAAAAAGGTTAGACACTCTTTAATAACTAAAAGTCAGCAAAAATAAGACTGTGCTATGAACATTCAGTCCTTCTGCAGGCTGTTTGAGTGGATCCGGCAGCCGCCTTAGAGGGTCATAAAATGTTCTCTATTCCCTGATTTCTGAGATACAACACATGCTGCTCTTTTCCTGTCATTCCCACAGCAGTATTATTCCCACGAGGTACCAATCCCAAATGCCATCTCACACCACTCCTACTCCTTGTCCTCAGAGGAATAAGCTCCTTTGTGCAAAGGACCATCGTCTTGGCTCCGTGCTGCACCAGCTGAAGGGAAGAGCATGCAGCGTACTCTTGCACCAGGGAAAGCAGGGCAGGTAGCAGCCTGCAAGATCAACTCGTTGTCAAGAACTTGCCCACCTGGCTTTAAAATCAACAGGAAGCCACCTGCTTAGTTCACACTTCCATATACAAATCCTGTTATGATAGGATCAAAAAAAAAAAAAAAAAAAAATAATTTTCCTTTTTTTTAAATAACGCCCTGGGATTTTTTTTTTTTTTTTTTTTTAAAGAAAGCTCTTTGATCACACAAATATTTTTAAAAGGAAAAACAAAACAAAGCTGTCCTATAAAAGCGCAGGCCCATGACAAGGGCTGTTTGGGAGGAAGGGATTACACATGACAAAAATAAGGTTAACCTCATTCTCTAGTACCCCAGCCCATATTCTCAGGTACTGGTGTGATAATTTCTCACAGTATATACACAGTTACAGAAGAAAAAAAAAAAGCACAATTAAGATTTGTTTTGTGTTAAGCAGCTACGCCAAACATTGTTTTATGGTTCCTTACATGGTTACACTGCTTTAACCCTATTTACGTACCCCACATATAAGAGCAATTCTGGATCACATTTTTATGCAATTTCGTTTAGAGCTGGATTTCCTCCCCCTTTTTAATTTTTTTTAAAACCTCCCAGTGAAAAATCCCACTGGGGAACCATCTTTTCAGGATAAAGTGTTATATAGTATACAGACGACAAAATTCAGCATATAGATGCCAAAAGCCAGTATTAACTGAATCACAGAATCACCGGGGTTGGAAGGGACCTCTGGAGATCCTCTAGTCCAAGCCCCCTGCCAGAGCAGGGTCATCCAGAGCAGGTTGCACAGGATGGCGTCCAGGCGGGTTTGGAATCAGGTAAGATGAAGTCTTCTACCAATACAAACTTGCATGTTACATCATATATTTTTTATTATACATATTTATTATCTATATTATTTCATTAGACTCATTTATGGATGTCAGCTTTGCTCATGCAGTGCCTGAGGACAAGATACGACCCACTGAAAAATCTCAGTATTTAAATGACAAAAAGCTATCAGCTGTTCTGATTAGAGACCCACTCAATCTCAATACACAGCCAAGACAATGATTTCTGTGTCCCCGTCCCCCCGCCTTTAAACCCGAGAGGCCTTTTGGGCAATTCGGAAAACAGAAGAACTACAATCGTAAGAAAATGTTGGTTGGGCTTTTCCTCTTCAAAGCATTCACAACCTAAAAACTCCCACACTGCAAAAAGCAAGAGCAGCAAAAATACACTTCCAAAAATGCAGTGCGGCTTTCACACGAAGTATAGTTAAAAAATGACTAAGTTTTCTTGATATATGAATTTGTGGGTAAACCATTTATCAATGACCTGTTTACCTGTGCAGCAGAGTCCCTCAAGCCGAGGGCCATGTCATTCCCCTTTGACTGATTAATTAGCCAATCAAGGGATATTTTTCACTGTGAGGCATGATGGTTTATTCCAGCTAATGCACGGTCTCTAACGGTAACATATTAAAGCCAACTCGGCTCTTTAAGCCTATGGAAGTGACCAAAAGGGAAGGCGAGAAGATAAATCAAAAGAGCTCCCCCCAGTTTTGTTTCTGTTCCTAACAACCCCCCCAAGGAACTAACGCTAGAAGCAAGACTCATCTCCAATGAAGAGAGAAGAAAAAAGCACCATTTCTTCCAGATTGGGACATGTCTCCTCCTCTCCCTCTCAGCTGATACCTGAACAGCAATAATTTATCCTCAGTTGATTAACAAGGTGCTTATAGAATAGGCAACAAAACATCAATACTTTGCTCTTCCTCCTTTTATCAAATGCATTACTAGGACACCATGCTGGGTACAGTAATTTTTACCGGTCCTCCTGGAACAATCTCATCTGCATGGAGAAGTATTAAAAACATGGCCCCAATTAACACCTTCAGCCTAATGCACTGTTTTTCTGACTTGCTATATACAGCGTTACAAGTTACCAGCTCAAAGCAACAGGGTTTTACACCCACTTTACGCTAGTCTGTGCTGCCAGAAGACTTCCTCTACCTGTGCTACTCGCGTACACTGAAGATGCATTTAGCCCTTCAGCTGGATTGTCACGCCGTCCTCCTTGTGAGTTTGTGCCACCAAGCTGTCCTGGTTGCCCCTCAAGTACTGCTAACTGCTGGTGGAATCTGGTTTGGGGGCTTTTTTCCTCTCTTCTTTTTTTTAGAGAATGATCCTTCTGGCTCTTAGAGTCCATAGTATGCTGCAGAGCAAAACTGGAGAGGCTAAAGAAGTTAACTGCAGTATTACGGATGTAGTAAAAAGCCCTCGCTAATGGTAATTTTAATGCATTTCACTCAAACGGTCAGAAAGAGAAAACCAAACAGATGAGCATACAAAGCTAATGATATCCTCTAACAGCAACGCTGCAGAACACAGCGAGCTCCCATCGAAGTCAAGGAGAACAAGGCCACTGTAAGCTGAGTGTTACCATTTCTCAGATCACGAGTCTAAAAATCTGTAGTGAGTAAGCCATGCTGGTCAAAGCAGCAGCAAACTAGAGGCTGACAGAAACCTTTCTGATCAGAAGCGGGTTCCTGGGGATACCAAATGCATAAAAGCACCATTATATTGTCTTGCAGACTCTGCCACTAGATCACCAGCCTCTTCCCGCTAACCACCATTAAAAACAAAGTTAAAAGAATGCAGCCTTCACAAGAACCCAAGAGGTCAAGAGGGTTGAGCAGCAATCACATGCCTACAAGAACAGTCAGCTTTTGCACTGAAACAGAATATATTCAGAATATAACTTCTTGGATAGGATGCACTTCTCTGTTAGATGTCCTCTAGGATCAGTGAAGAGGCACGTATCTCTAGGAAGGGTTTGGCTTCACACATCTTTACCTTCTCTAGAGACAGTGAACGCATCTGTTTGGGCACCTGGGTCTCATCACTATGAGGGGAGTCAGGAGAAGACGCCTAGATCTTCTACCAATAAAGTCGGGTGGGATTAAATGCCACCTTTTGTCACCTATGTTTTCATTTGCCTTGAACCTTGGTAAAACGTTATATTCACTCTTCCCAGTGACACACAACACATGACATAATTCTGTGCCGAAATGTCAAGTCATATATAGGAATAAGCACTGTGCAGTTCTAAATTTTAACCCCAAATCTGACAAACTCTGTAGCCTGGGCATAATTTAACACCTAGGCACAAGATACTCAGCGCCTCTAAAAATGCAATTATTCTCTCTGACAATAAATGTATAATAAAAAAAGAAAGAAATATGTTAAAGACACTATCTCAGTGTTTTCCAACTGTCTTTCTCCAGAATACACTGCCAGCAATTACATTTTTACCCTGATTTCTTAAGAAAGCAAAGTTTCCATAATCATTCTGCCCAGAAATTTGTGTACATCATGCACTCCTTTCTCTCCAGCAACTTTTGAACCCAACCTAGTACAAGCTTAGAGATTTCAAAGATTTTAAGACTCTCAAATATTTCATGAAAACAGGCAACTGGACAGAGAAGGCCAACAGATCAGCATGCACACGGACAGGGATTTCAGCATGAGCTCATCTCCTTTAGTCACACAGAATCCAAGCACAACACAACCCCAGGAAACCAAGCTTCAGTACTGGAGCCACTCATAGAATGACTTGTTGGGAGATGTTTTACTTAAACCAATTTGTCTTTGCCCATTCCAATGGGTCTAAAAGTGTTAAATACTTTTTTTTTTTTTTCCTCAGCATCACTTACTAAGGAGCTGGGATTTCCCTCAGGAGATTCTTCCACTGCCTCGCTGACATCACTGTGAGGAAGCGTGCCGAAGAGTAAGCTTGTGTCTTCCTTTCTCTAATTGAAGTTCTCACCCCCAGTACCATACTTGCCTTTTGTCTACCCTGATTACTATCCTCTCCCTTCCTCTGTTCCTCCCTCCCCCTGACCCCCAGATATTTATAGGCAGAGAGGTCATCTTTTTCTGTCTCTTTTCTGAGATGAACGTATCCAGTTCCTCCACTCTCTCCTTCTAGGACATGCCCTCTAACCCTGTCGCCCATTTTACTAAATCCTTTTGGACTCTCTCCAGGTTTTTGATGTCCTTTTTCTGTTCTGCTTCTCAGTCCCAAATACCTCACGCTAAGCTGCGGCCTCCAAAGCAGAACAGTGAAAAATCTAAGTTAATTTTTAACTCATTTTTCTCTTCTGCAGTTTTTTGTTCCGTGACAGTGCTGAAAAAAGGAACAGAAAATTAATTTATACACTACCTCTGCAACAGAGACTTTTGTCAAGGGTAAAAAAAAAAAACAAACCCAGACCAAACTTGCAACTTGCCTAAAAGTCACAATTGTGAAAGCCACAAACATCAATATCATGATTGGTATTTTGCAGAGAGAAAGTTGAGGTGAAGGGAATTACATCAGTTCACCCATAGCTTCAGCGAGCCCATGGCAGAGCCAGACTTTAATGGATTTTCAGTTATGTCCCTTAAGATTAGCCAACATGCTTTTCTGATAAGTGCTGGGAAATGTAAGTCAGTTGAGGAAGTTCTGCAAAATGTGTCAGAAGACAATTTCCTGATTTAAAAAAAAAAAAAAAAAAAGGCAAAAAAGCAACAGGGTGGATAGTTACATTTCTAATGACTAACGCGGAAGAAATCATCATGAACTTGAGACTTTCGGGCTACTTGGATTAGGCGGTTTAAGGGAATTTACGCAGGTTTACATCCGAGTTACAAAAATTCGGAGGAAGCAGATTACTCATCAAATAGCCTGAGACATGGAAGGGAGATGGATGCAAAACATTCAGTTTTCTATGCTTCTCAAACAGAGTTATTACAAATGCGCCAGCAAATCAGAACTACTCCCCCAGCCCCCAAAGTGAAATCAGTGCCAGAATCATGTTGTTCAGCAACCAAGTCGGGACTGTCTGTAACTCATTCCCAAATCCTCAGTCTCACTCAGGAGCATTTTCTCCAGTGATAAGGCTTCATCAGGAAACACAGCTGGATGGAGGAAGGAAATTCTGAGAAGCAAAAAAAATAGTGGGGGTTCCAGGAAGTTCAACCAGATAGGAACTAATGGAATTTGTTTTTCTGTCTCCCCAGCTCCCAGTGTTCCTAAGCAAGTGAGAAAATCAGAGGGAAAGTGGGGGCAAAAAAAGTCTGGCAAATCTTACCCTGCACAAAACAGGTCCTCACTGTAGGTCTCCAGAGAGCATCATAATTACAATTCAATATTTTCGATCACTTACTCTCCCTGGGAAAAAACTGCAGACGTTTTCAATTTAGGTCCACTCTGAAGCCCAGCCATTGTTTTCTTCCCCTCGTTTTTTTGACTTTTTTTTTTTTTTTTTAAAA
>VYXH01006244.1:129310-150914 GCA_013397275.1 Burhinus bistriatus | reverse complement strand
ATTCTACAAAAAAAAAAAAAAAAACAAAACCAAAACACAAAACTCAAACAAACAGGTTCCAACCCTATTACAGGCACTCTAACCACCAAATTCAAACATCAGTGTATTTAACTTTCACTCTCAAAACCAAGTCTCAACAACATATCACAATATATTGCTGAAGGAAGCATGGTAAGTTTTGTCCGAGGCATGTTACTGCTTGATTTTTTTTGCCACGTCTCCTTCCCTTCCGATTTCCAATCTAATGCAATTTGAAAAGGCAGATACAGGTACTCCAGGTCAAAGACAAAGCCTAATTTATCAACATTTCTACAGTAAGAAAAGAAAAATCCGGGTTTATTGTGCTGTTTATTACAAAATATCTCCAGTGCCACAGTCTGAGAAAGATGTAAGAAATAGTGCAAAAATACCAAATCTGTCTGGGTAGAAAGAAAAAGGGGGGGGAAAAAAAAAAATAAAATAAGCACACAGACAGGCTTTCCACTTCCAACACTACATGAAGTGCCTCTAACTGGACATAGCCCGATACATCTATGTAAGGAAATTAAACGGTGGCAGAGCTTTTCTGTCCCTGAAGCCAGTTAGAACAAATTGCCACATCCATATTACTTAATTTTCCTAGCTTCCAGAAGAGGGGCTGCATGTAAACTGTCCACTGGGAATGGTCTCTGGGGTTGGCTAAGTCCCAAATACACTTGGGAGTTTTTTGGGAGAACGTTAGCTTGTGCAGGTCAAAACCATGTGAAGGATTAGTCTAACTATTTGGCAGTAGAGATATCAAGTTCCTGTGCTGTGGCAGGTTATTTTACTGGTACAGACATACTCTTTGCATCCACAGAGCCTGTTAATTTGCAAGAAATTCTCAGAAGGAGGTAACCTGCTCTCAGGTTAATAACTCCTTTATTAGTCCTGTCCTGAAAAGAAATAGGCACCACAGGATTCTCTGCTCTGTAATTCTAGAAAAGGCTACTCTGGCGAGATATTTTTTTTCTTCTCAGTGGCAACTGGGATGGGTAGGGAAATCAACCCATACCCTGAGGGCCAAGTTGAATCACCTTTTTTGTGTGCTCCCACCCCTGAAAGCTCTGCAGACCAAGCTCTTCTGACAATGGAATTACAGCACGTCACTGTTTGATAGGTAGTGACACCTGATGATGGAGTCATTGACCGAAAAATGAAATCCGCAGCCTGCAGTGGGAGAGCTGACTACCAGAAAGCAGTCCGAGATCTACTCTTCCATTTACACACTAAGCCCTAATGAGAGGAGGAAGGACAAGCAAACCCAGTTTTTAGACCGAGTTTGCAGTCAACTTGAAAATCCTCACTAAAAAGGGTCTATGGGAAAAGGAAGTATCACAACTAAAATATCCTGACCAGGGATGAGGCACTTTGAGTCTGCTCTCCAATCCAGTTGTACCAAAGAGAACATTCCACAGCAAAGGATTTCCACAGGGCTTCCTCCTCTGCTTTATTCTGACAGCGAAAGGGGCAGCAGCACCGCCTTGTGCCTTCAAGGAGGAATTTCACTACCGAAACGTGCTGGCACTTGCGATGGACAAGTAGGTACATCCCTGCGTCTTCTAGTGACTGGTAAATCCTCTGACAAACTGAGCGAGCACTGCAGGAATATTAATGTGCTTTTTAAAGCAATTTAGTCATAGCAATAAAGCCACGTGTCATTTCTACTGTAAATCTGATACAGCTGAATATTCCAAAGCACATTTCAGACACAGCCAGCATGTTGTCGCCCCATTTTACGAACGGGAAAGGGACAGTCAGCATCACTTACTATCCCAGAAAAAGAGACGGAAATTAAAACTCCTCACTAGGTGCTCAGCTAGAAAAAAAGAAAAGAAAGCTAAAACCATGGGCATCAAGGGTACTTGAATGTTGGCATACTAACCACCATGGGGCCTTTCCTTCCCGATCTCTAATTGCAATCCAGCTCTGGCAACTGCACCAGTTATTTAAGAACAATGAAGTTTTTCAGCTGACTTTTAATGCAATTTGAAACTGGATGATGGCCAATAATATAACATTTGATGCCGTAGCACAGCTGCAGGCAGAGTTATCTGGATGAGTTCTGCCAGCTTAAACAATTGCCAAAAAAACAAGTTTTCAGAGCAATGCTTGCAGTCTGCAAGTCACCAAACATGATTCTGACTGGTAATTTTCAACATGCACCCAAATTTGTCCTCAGTGATTGAAAACCCTTGTCCCAGATCCTAAAAAGATTAAGGAAAAATAACGGAGTAAAACAGGGAGAAATATGGTTTTCAGGGGCGACTTCGCATAAGTACAGATGACCCAGGGAACACTGCCCAGATTTAGGAACAAGACAGCCTTGCTCAACGAACCTGCCTCCGTGCTGACTCATCCTGTCCTTGGGCAAGTCATTTCAGCTCTCTGCTCATCAGCTTGCAGGTTTCCCACCAGTTACACCTAACTGATCTTCCCATGGCTCAAGTTGGAACTTGGGTAGGATTTAGTTATAAAGGTAGAAAGGAACTTTTGGAATTTCCCTACGATATGCTGTTCTACCTCTTGAGGACTTTAACTGCAGCACCTAGCACCGTGTGGCCTCAAAGCATGATTAGGGCTCCAGTGTACAAGGATAACTTGCACAGGAATTAAAAGAAAAACGCATCAGGTTCAGCATTTTAATCCTAGTTCTCTAAGATTAGAAACCAAGTTTGACCCTTCTTGTTAATTTTCCTGATCTACCTTTCCTCTTCTAGAAAACCTGTGCTGGAACGTTAAGAATGAGAGCGAATGAATGAATGAACAGTTGCTAAATTCACTAAACTGGCAATTCTGCCACAAGCAGCACGTGGACAGGCTGCTGTGTCCAAACAGAAGCCCTGGGTTTAACAACACTCCACAGAGTATTGTTTAGATATATGATCAGAGTTTAAACTTGAGTCTAACTAAAGAAGAGATGATAAACCTATTGATGTGTACAATTCTTTCTGTAAGCTCACACCCACCAGTTTTGCGTAACTTCATTTTTACAAACCAAGGTCAAACTGCGCAAAACTTTTCAAAATTAAAACACTTTATAAATAGCCCTTTCGGGAAAGTTGTGCAGTTTATCCACTTGTGTGCCCTACATCAGGGCTACAAAAATCACATTACACCACACTCAAAACAGAGATGCATAACTCCGAGTCAAAAGCTAAGCAGCAGCTCTCCAAGGACAGGAAAAGTAGGTATTTAAGAAACCATCAGAGCATGGAAGCCAGGTGTGACAGCTCATTAGTAAAAGGAAGGCAAACGCATTGCAATGGTGAGTGATTGTGTTGTGAGCCTTCATACTGGCTCTGGTTGCTTTATAAAGAAGCGAGTGCTGCTGTAGTACACCCCAGCAAAAGGTCCCGCATGTTGTGGTCCTGGATAAAGCAAACAAGTTCAAAATTTTATGTTTGCTTTCCCCAACAAAAAGCCTTTAACAGAGGCCTGACTGAGAGCAAAACCAATCCACCACGATCTACACATCCAAGCAAACAAACTTGAGCATGGACATGGATGGCAACACGTCCTTTGGCTCCCACTGCTTTTGGGGGAGAAGGGGAAGAAGGGAGAGTTGTCAACCTCAGCAAGGAGACTGTTAGCAGCCCAAAGGACTGGGCCTCAGCTAGCCTTTAAAGACAGAGAATGGAAACTCTGCTAAGCTTCCAGCATCTGATTGAGTAAAGCATGAACCTACCTGTTTCACCCTGTCCATGGCAATCATTCAGTTCAGCCAGGAGCTGGTTGAAGTCATCCTGATGAGCAATCCAGTTGTCCTGTAAATATCACCCACATGAATACAAGGCAAAAGTCTTCAGAACTAACAAGAAATTTTGCTAAAACAGATATTAAGACTTTGCACTCTAAGAAATAACTTAATTGTACATACTCAATTGTTGTTGGTGGGAGGGAGCCTCAGAAGCTCCACAGGTGGCAATGCTAACAGCTCACTACACTCACTCTAAAGCGCAGAAATGATAAGGGCTGTGTTTGTAAGTCCTTAAACAATACTGAGTTGCTGTTGGCTCTGCGTGTCCCCTGTCTGCGCAAGATGTTTTCAAAAGTAGGCAGGAAATACTAGTGTGATTTTTTCCAGCAACAAAGTTACTTAAGATGCTGACTAGGACACAGGCACCTTTAGGACCATGTTCTGCTCTGCCTATGTCCCTGAACTCCAGTCAGAAAGGTGACTGTATCAGGAAGAGGGACAGAAGGCATGAAGCTAAGCAGGGCAGATAACACAGGGGATAACACAGGGAGAAACCAAGTATTTCAATGATTTGCGTGGAAGCAAAAAAAAAAAAAAAGTTTCTGAACAGCCTGCTCCCAGAATTCACTGTAACCTTTCCAAGCAGGTACTTCTAAAACACCCAACAAAGCAGAACTACACTCCAGTCCAGAGTTTCTGCAGAGGTTCACATAGGTACATGCTGCCACCAGATGTGACAACAGATTTCACTAACGTCCCATTACAAAGATTGTGCTTTAGCTGAAATGGGAGCCATTTCCTTACCTGGGTCTAATGCTCACCTCGTGATTGATGGTTGCTCCTAACCCCAGCATGTTGTTTTTCACCTGAACCTTGATATGTTCTGTATTTCCTTGTTCCTGAGCACCAAGACCCTACGGAGGATTTAAAGGTAAAAATGTAAGGATTTTACAGCAGTGACTAAGCAACTAGGGTTCTCCTACTGTAAGACAGTTTGCAATGAAATACAGCAAGAAACCACAACTTACTATTTATTTGCTTGCCTGTAACTGAATTCATTCGCAGGCATTAGCAGACATGAGATATTAAGTTTTTTTAATTTACTACTTAAGCCTCCAGCAAAGTATTATAACCACTAAAATAGCAACAACGTTAAGTAGTTGGGTGATTAATCAGGAAGCCACCTGACATTCCCAGGCAAGTCCAAAGTGTTTACAATTTTAAAACAAGACACTACATAAAAAGAATTATGCCTCTCACCAAAAATACCTCCGTCATCGGGAAGGCAGCTGCATAATAGCTCTAAGACAGATGCCACACAGAACTTACACTGCAGAACAAAGTTATATGGAGGGGAAGCAGGAGGGGAAGGGTCACGCTGGAGATAGCAGGACATTAAGAACTTCTTCCATCTCATTCAAACTAATTAGCTGATGGAAGATATTGGAGCAAATAAATGTCGGGTTTGTCTATCCTAAAAAACATAATCATTCAAATCTGGGAAGCAATCTTTAGGCCCAGTATTATCTTTCTTAAGTGTAGAATGAGGGGAAAAAAAAAGGCTAAGTATTTGGTTTAAAACTTTATTGCTAGTATCTACCCATTTTTTTCCCCTAACTGGTCACCAGTAACACATGATCAGCTAAGTGTATGGCTATTGTAAACATACGTGGTGCCATAGCGGAGTGAAGCCCTGTGGATAGATCCTGGGCATATCTAGTATGTGAAGCAGTGAGGTATATTTGAAAAAGGCTGTTGCTATTATGAATCCAGTAGAGTTTATTTGGTCACTGGGGTGGAAAATTTACCTTGAAACTTATGCTAACCAAAAAGTACGGAAGCAAGCAGGACACTTAGCTACACATCCTGCCGTGACCCAATTCCAATACAACTAATAACAGGACTAGTGTAAGCAGCTTAATTTCACTGCACAGATGGGCTTTTGCCCATTAATTTGATCAAGTTATGGTTCCATTTGTCTGAGTTTGTAGTGGAACGGAGACATAAATCTTTCTTGTACAGCTGTAACTGTTCTAAAGGAAGATCCGGTAGCTCAAGTATGAAACTATTTGTTGTGAAGATGGGTGAGGGGGTGACAGAAAAGAACATGAGGCCTTCCTTTCACACCCTGACACAAGCAGTGTTCATAATGGCAAAAGTGTTATCTATAGTCAGGGGAGCTGGCTGCCTAAGATACAATCAGAATATTTAAGAGCATTTTTTTCTACTCTGGTTTACATATCTATTTTAATCTTACACACATAAACCACCTATGCATATAATTTACGTAAAAAGACAGTACTCAAGCTCCATACTTTTAACTCTGGATTAAAGCCTAGTGAAACCAGTGCCAGTTCCTTAACTTCAGCAGCCTCTGAATCAGGTACCACTGCTTGTTCACAAAATTAGAGGCAGTTAGAAGCCAGATTTATACGTGCTAACCGTAAACCAACTGATGCAACAGGAAGCTATACTGAGAAATCCAAGAGTAGGCTTCTTTTTCTAAGTTTTAATGCATTCACAGAATTGACAATGGTCCTAATTTTATTCCTCTTAAAAAAATGCTGGGAGAGGAAATCTAGGAGAAGAATTGAATAAATATTGGGGGGGGTTGCGTGCATTCATTTCATTAAACACGCTGACATGCAGGCCCAAATCTCAGCTTTGCTGAGGCACCTTTGTGGAAGTTAAACTGCTTTTGAGGGGCAGCTGAGAAGCCTGCAGCTGTCTGCACTGACCTAGAGATTATTCTTAGCGCCAGAAACCCATCGCCTCACCCCACAGGTACAGACTGGAGCCGGGAAGAAATACGGCTCACATAACGCTGCATTTTGGCCATTCAAGGAACATTTAAAGTAACCTTTAAAAACAGGTGAAAGATTAAAGCAAGTCCTGGAGTTGCTTTAAACAGTAGCAAAAGCCAGGGAGAGAACTGACGGTATAAAGGCAACTTAAAGTCTTTAACCATCCCCTGATTTAATGTGCCAACCCCTGCTCTTACTTGGGGCTATCACCTTGTCAAAGAGAGGGGAGAAAAACTGGAAAGCAGGACAGGCACAAGCAAGTGAATACCTTTGTTACAAAGTGTAAAAATCTAATATTGCTCAAATTGCCTGCGCACTTAAGAGAATAAATCAAACAGAAAGAACATTGCTGTTTTAAACACTGAGATCAAGAGTCCCCCGGCAGTCTTCCACCCTTCAGCTAGACAACTCTCCTTTAGATCATACCTTTCCTTTGGACCAGCCCATCTTTTCCAGCATCTTCTGGCCAAATTTAGATTCATCTTTACTCCAAGCGCTATTTCGTGGATCCACAGACCACTTCTGCCTTCTACGGGCTAGAGCAGGAAGGAAAAGTTCAAACAGGCTTTATTTACATTTCCACAGTGTTCTTAGTATTCAATGAAATTAAGAAAAGCTCTTCATCGCAAAAAAACCCCAGAACTTATGCCAAACTAAACACCTTTTGGGAGTTTAATTTACTAAACCTTATATTGCAAAAAAAGGCCAGTGAAAATGTTAATTTTTAATGTGAAGAATGCCAAAGTAAAATTGCAATGGAAGTTGTTGTCCCTAAGGATGGGCCACAATTCAAGGAAGGCTTTAAGGATTACCATTTAGGTGTACAGGCCTAAATTCCATATTTATTCCAATTTTGTTTTACATCTGGCTTCAACATGAAATCCATAGGGGATGAGACTTCGGTGCTGGCTTTCCCAGTTCTGGACAATGTCCACCTGCCAGTCTTCCTTTTAACCAGAACAGAGAAGTTTTAATATTTGCCTTCATAACAAAAGCCAAATCAAAAAAAAAAAAAAGACATAAGTGACCAGAGAAACTGAATTACAGAACACAAACCAGTGGGATTTCAACTTCTGCATTTGCCACGTTTTCTTCGGAAACTGAAAAGTCACCGGAAATTACTGCAGGTGTTAGGAGATCCAAATGAGAATCAAGGTTCCTTTGTCCTATGCAGACTGCTAAAGAAACTACAGTCCCCCAGGCCCACATGCGTGCGCTTGCCTCTATCATCAAGAATAGCTTGACCGAAATCAAAGAAGAAAAGCTAGCACAGTTAACCGGTCACTTGAAGTGTGCACCTAAACATATGCAGGAAGACAACCTAAATAAACAAGACAAAGAATGGGAGACAGGAAGATTACAAACTTCATTAAACACGATGGGAAATGGTGCATCAAAAATGACCGATGAACCCAAGGCCATACAAAGTCAATCAGAAGCCAAGTCCACTGAGGCGCTTTCAACATAATCAGGAAGTCATCCTTCCCTAAAATGCAACACTTCAGATCTGGGCCAGAGGGACAGAATATTACAGGAATGTTTGATTCATTTTTTGCCCAGTTTTGTGTCGTTCTTAAAGAAGAACTAATGCTGTCAGAGTGCATGATGGTGGCTTTTTTTTTTTTTTTTTAACATACTTCCTAAGCTTTTGAAGCTCAAAATAGGTGCTGCGTGGCAGCCTCATGAAAACTAATAGACTGCTAAAGAATTTCATAAAACCACAAACAGTCCATAAAAAAGATTTTACAGTAGGGTTAACTGACCGATTGCTGTGAGAGGAATCCACATAGCACTCTCTTGGTTCACTTCTCTACAGGAAAGCAACTACTTATTTCCAACAGGAAGTCTTCAGAGAAGCATCTACAACAAGCCCTGCCTGCGCTGCTCACAAAAGGTGGTAAAGTGTCCCTGTGGACTGTAATTTTAAATGCCCAAGCAAATTAGGGTTCCCTGCCACCCAATGAGAACAACTCTGGCTCCCTTAGCAAAGTGGCTCACAATCTGGGACACTTAGCACGCTTTGTCATCTTCCCCCAGCCAAGATGCAAATGATCTCTAAGGACCCAGATTTCCAGCGGTTTATGGAGGGAATGAACTAAAAAGCTGGTAGCAAAAGCTAAGTCCTATAAAGACAGGGAACGCCTTGGCTGTTGCTTTCGGCCTTAGCTGACAGTGAAACAAACAACATACAGGAGAATAAAAAGCAGCAATTTCACAGAGGTTATGCTGTCCAGCTAAGCAGCAGCCCTCCTTTTCAATCATATTTCTTAATTTGTCCCTTTGTTTAAAAATCTCTCAATTAACATCAACTTCCCTTCACTCAGTCACCAAAAACTACCTGTTCAATGCCTTTTTTTTAAATCCAACTATAACAACATTTTAAGTATGCCCACATTCTGTTATGCTCTCTGTAACTAGTTCCCCAGGTGGTGACTTTGCAAATCCCAAGAAATTAAATTCAACGCAATTCTTACAGTTGTAAAGCCACCGTACATATCTAAGGATTTGTGTACAAAGTAGAGGTAATCCATGTCAACTGAATGTGTGCATTTAAATTAACTTTCAAACTGAGTTGTTTGATGTAGTTCAACTAATCCACTTTAAAAGTTGATTTCTATTAATTTTCCTGAATATCTCTCTGTAGAGAAGCCCTAAGATGTTTTACTCCCAGCAGGACCCTGGTAACAAAACAGAGGCACCTAATACAGAAATTTCTAAAGCTTGAAATTTTAAGACACCTTCCCTTTCCCAGCACTTTTAATCCAAGTATTTCAAGCCTTTTAACTACTGTTATGGGATTAATCTTCACATTTCTATCAGTTTAACACACTCTTATTTTCAAATATGGTAAGACAGACACAGGAAAATAAAGAAACTTGCTTACACCTTTAGAGAAGCATTTAAGAAAGCCAGGAACAACTTCATGCCACATACAATAACCATAAAAATAATCTCTCCTCTCCAAAAAACAACAACAACAAAAAGACTGTTTAGACAACAATTTATCAGAAATATTTGTTCACTGATGTGTTAAGAGCAAAAAAGGAAACAGCATACTATCTTCCAGCTAAAAAATTCAGCTTGGAAGTTAACACCAATCTTCTGGGCTGGTCATAAAACGCTGCTAGAGACAGTAACGCAACTCTGGGCAAGCAGCACCATCCAGTGGAGAAAAGCATCATTTCTTTAAACACTTCCTCACTCAGATACCCTATGATTTCAAAAAGATCAATTACTAAACCCTTTTACTAAGACTAATTCTGTGCCTGGAGCATGTGTTTACTATCATTTCTGAAAGTTCCCTATTAGTTCCCATTCAAACCACTGCTGTGTGCCCATATATGGTGGTAACATGTCTAATAAGAAACAGGTTAAATTCCTTCAAAATACACTGCCCACAAAAGGGATTTTATTTTTAATTCAAGCTATGAAACCCACCATTGACTTTTACATTTTTTTTCTTGATAAGCACCAATAAGATAGACAGTTAGTCAAAGTTTATTAAAAGTTAAAGTGAATTAAAAATAAATAAAAAATAAAAGCTAACTCTTTGGTCATTTCTGCAATTGATACTTTTTTCCGAAATCCACACTACACAAGCATACAATGATCAAGTTTGTCCTTTCTCAGTTTAGTTCACAGCATCACAAAAGTCGGAAGGACCTCTTGAGATCTTCAACCCCCTGCTTAAGCAGGTTGTCCAGCACCATGTCCAGCCTGGTTCTGAATATCTCCACAGAGTGATACTCCACAGCCTCCCTGAGCAATTTGTTCCAGTGTTTGACCACCCTCACAGTAAAAAAACCAAACTCATGGCATTTCTTGTGTTTCAGTTTGCACTCACTGCTTCTTGCCCTGTCACTGGTTACCACTGAGAAATTAAAGTCTCTGAACTGCACGTGCTTCCACAGCTGTAGTAAAACCAATTACCCCCACCCTCTCTCTTTTTCAGGATGAGTATTACTAAGAGCATCAGAACTTGATCCGGAACTGCAAACAAAAATGCACGTGTGAAACATGGCTTCACAATTTTAACTACAGCTGAAGGTGATGAACGAAGGCATACAACTCCACAAAGGTGGCTCTCAGCAGCTAGGTTAGTGTTTTAGAATTCAATACCTACAGAAGCTGTACTAACACATTGGCCCAGGTTGCCCAGAGAGGTGGTAGATGCCCCATCCCTGGAAACATTCCAGGTCAGGTCGGACGGGGCTCTGAGCAACCTGATCCAGTTGAAGATGTGCCTGCTCACGGCAGGGGGGTTGGACTAGATGGCCTTTAAACGTCCCTTCCCATCCAAACCATTCTGTGATTACTGAAATGTGCAGTGTCCACAAATTCTATAAAAAAAGGTACCAACAAAGTTTACATCTAAAATAATTAGAAAATTCCATATGTAAATGCAATTTTGTTTTCCTCAATTCACACCTGTATTTCCCACCGGGAACCATATTTTTTAATTAGTCATTATACTTAGGTCTATCTTTCCTGCAGTCAAGCAAATAAATTCATTAGACCCTGACATCAGTAACCTTACCGAAACCATCTAAGGACATTAACAATAATCATACACAAGTATATTAGTCTTGTTACATAGAAATCTACACTTGAGAAGTTTAGTGTTTAGACTTACATATACAATATTACATTTAATAGCAAAGGCTACTTTACAGAAATGCATCTTTAACTTGGAAGAGAAGTCAGCAAAAGTTTTTAGTTCCTGCTTTGGCCAGCCCTGAGAGAGTTCCATTTTGTGAACTGAAGAGCTTTATCTGGGAAAGAGTTATCAGTCAGGATATTCATCCAATATTTTAATCAATTGTTTTAGATACGGGGAGCCCACATCCTCCATCACCTCCGAGGTAAGAGTGAAGCTCTGTTTGATTCCAGTATCAGGAAAAGGTTAAACAAAATTATCAAGATACGTGTAATAAAATTTTTAAGAATTATTCACTCTGCAACACCCTTACACAAAAGGCATAAGACAACCCCATGGCCTTATCCCGAGTTCCCCCCGTAAATTCAGTGGATTTACTTGCCTTTTCTGAAACATCTGCCTAAAATCCCTTACACCCCGCTCCCACTCTTCCCAACCCAGAATTTAGCTGATCGCCAAAGTTCCCGGTACAGATAAGGTAGCAAGCTAGGCTCAATTACTAACCCTGGGTGCGATCAAAAGACCAATGCCTACACATGCACGGCTCCCCTGAGCCCTGCCTGGCTGCCCCCCAGCAGCCGGCACCCCAGCACAGCCCCGGCCCCAGCCCCAGGGCTTCTGGCTATCTGCCCTCTAACACACGGCTGCAGAGATGGCACCGAAGCGCTGAAAGGAAATGTCGTCCCTAAAGGCGTATGCGAGACACCTCCGCCGATCTTGTGCGTGTCCCCCCCTAGGCCGGGAAGCGACAGAGCCCCGCAAAACCCCTACCCGGGGCCTGCGGGGACCCGCCCGCCACCCTCGGGAGGCACCGCGCGGCCCCCAGCCCCACCAGCGAGGGCGGCGGGGAGGCCCTGGAGACGCCCCTCAGGATAACGGCTCTTCCCCCGACACCTCCCCGCTCTCAGGGAACGGCCCCGAGCCCCGCCATCACGGTTCCTGCCCGCGGGGAACGGCACTCACGCTCCGCCAGCATCGCCATCTTGGGGGCCTCCCTCCTCCGCGGCGCTTGGCGAGGCAAGGCCGCCGTGCCCCTCTCCCTGAGGGGGGACTTTGGTGATCTCGGGCGCAGAAAAAGGCGGCGAAAGAAATGCCCGATTAAAAAGCCTCGAAGCAGGCGAGCGCAGTGGCCGCCCTAGAGGAAATAGAGGGTGTGAACCTGCTAAAATTCTACTGAAGAGCTCAACAAGACGTGTTGGGTTGTATACGGGCTGTTCCCGAGCGTTTCCTGGCGGATATTGGACAGGCACTTCTGCGGGCAGCCAAGGGGGCTGCAGCGGCTTCCGTCCCTTCGGAGAGCGCGGGCCGGTGCCGGGGGTGTGTGGCGGCTCCTCCCGGGCGGCTCCGGGCTACCTCGGAGCTGCTAAACCCGCTACTAAAACCGCTGCGAGCGGGGGGCGAGGCCGCTTAGGGTGTTTAAGCGTCCCCACAGGCGGAGCTCGAGGCGTTTCAGGGTCTCCACCGGCGGAGCCCGTTGTGAGGGGGCGCTCGGAGGGGGGCGGAATGGGATGAGCAGCGCTCGCCGTCGCCTGGGTGTGTGTGGTCAAAAATAACGGGGAGCCGGCAGTCTGAATGCTCGGGGCGGGGGTGAACGTCCCTTAATTTACCGAAATCTGTGCCTGTCGTGGGAGGGAGGAGTGATGGGCAGTGGGGGGACCGCCTTGGGCGCCATCCCCTGCCTGGGCTCTTGTAATTAATTAGTACAGCTGAACTTGTCGTGATGGTGTCCCAGGACAGCTTTTGGTGTAACTAGTCCAAGATGTCCAACAGCAGCAACTTGAATCTTCCTCAGACGGTCTGCACCTTTATTCACCTTTTCAAGATTTGTAAAGGTTCTGTGATGAACCCAGATCTTCCTTCCTATAATATCAGCTCAGTGCTTCTTGTCTTACCCGCCTTAGATGTGGGAAAAAAGAATATTTCCTTTCTGCAACAGAATTTATGTATTTGAAGACTGAGCACAACACCTTGTTCATCTTTACTTGCTGAATCAAACGACCCTTATTTAGCAGTCTTTTCTTGCAGATCACATTTTGGAGCCCCCAGTTGTTCACATTTTCTGTTTTTTAGCCGTTCTTCAGTTGTTTTATTTGAAATACAACACCTGAAATGGGACATGTAGTGCTACTGAGTTCTTCAGCGTGCTTAACTGGAGTTGTAGGCTGCGTTCTCTGTCTCCTCACTGGCTGTGTTTTGCGTCAGTGTAATGTTTTGTTGTCTAACCTCTGTGTCCCTTTCAGAGAAGTGTTATGTAGGGGTTTTGTATTCTGTGTTCGTGCACTGTGTTAATCTTCTCTTTTGCCCTTACTGAATCGTTACTTCTGTGTTTCCGTTTTGTTGTGTTGTTCTGAATTTCAGACCTTCAGTGCCTGTGCTGTCTCTTTCCCAGCTTGGAGTCACCCGCAAGTGTCGTGAGTGTACTCTGTACCTTAAAGCAGGTCATTAGTGGGAGTAATGAGTCCTACCAGGATCAGAACAAATTGCTCACAACTCTTTCTTTGTCTGTCCTTCCATTTGGATGACAACTGGATTACAGCTCCCCCAGTTCAGCTTTTCAAACTGCTTTGCTTCTGTGCTTTTTGATTTAGAGTGCATTTCGCTATTTGCTTATGAGAACACTGTGCTAAAGACTTTATAGACAAAACAGAAATGGTAACAGTGTCTTTTCCTCTCTAAGACCCATTCTGTCAGTCAGCAAAGTTAAGTTGATATGATGGAGCTTGTTCTTGTCAAGTCTATAAACTTACAGATAGCTTGTTGATTTCTTTAATAGTTTATGTTCAGTTCCTATTAAACTAGATGCTCTGACTGCCCCACTTCCTCCTTTAAAGAAGGGTATCAAGCTGGTCCTTTTGTAGTCTTCTAAGCCCACATCCAGCTGTCAGAAATTCTCACTGTGTGTGTTCTCACCAGCCTTTTTTTGCCAGTTCTCCCTGTACTTTCAGGTCACGTTCATCAGGCTTGACTGATGTGAAAACAAATAAATACTTTCCAATCCATCACTACCTGAGAGAGAGATCTTTCCCCTTTGCCTCTCATTAATTGTGTTAGCTGCTTGATTGCGTCTAATCCGTTTAGTGAAGACTGAATGGATGAATCACGCCCCGCTCCCTCTGCTGTGTAGTACATCAGCCTTGCCTTTGGTCTTTCTCTTATGCCTGCTGCGCTATATACAGCTTGGCAACTGCAGGTTGTATCTCATTCAGTGCCTTGACTTTCTTCATTTTGTCTCTTACGTATGTACTATATGTTTGTATCTGGTCTGCATAAAGTGGCCGGTTATCTGCTTCTTGTCTCCTGGCTTGCAGCTGGGTGTTATGCACTGATGCGCTGATTAGGTTAAGGAATGACTGTCTTTAATTCATAAACCTAAGAGACTGCCTGGTAGTTCCCTGAGCTTACTGAGGTCTACTTGGAATCTGTCAATGGTTTTTTGGCTCGTTACTCTCCTGCCTCAGGAAGAGGAGCCATCGTTTGCACCTGGAAATAACCAGGTATATAGTAGTTTTCAAGCTTTGACTTAATGTTTTCCTCCAGGAGGAAATCCCTGGAGATCAGAATCAACCATAGAAGACCCTTCTTTGTTTTCTTTTTTCCTGTCCTCACAAAATTCATACCCAGCAAAGACCTGCTTGAACAGTCTGGGACAGGGTCCACCTCACCTCCCTTAACTGCATAGAAAGCAGGCCTGTAACCTGAATCCCTGGTGCCCATCTTTCCTCTGACCCGGAGGGAGTTTAGATACCCAGCGGATATCTCTGGGTAGCTCCAGTTGCATCCCATCAGCCCTACTGTCTTCCTAAGGGAGGACAGGCCAGAGGAGCTCTCACGTCACCACCAGCTTTGTGATGCTGCTCGTTCTCGATCTGACACCCTGTCTGCTTTCTAGTGCTCTCAGGTCACCCAGGAGGATCCTCCTCCCCTTTCATCACCACCCAGGGATTCTCAGCAGTGGCCGCTCTTCACCTGTTACCTGGATCTGAAATACAAGGTGATGTATCCTCCCTTCCATCATCCTTCTACCTGTGTTTCCTGAACAAAGTACTCCTTCTGGCAGGAACAGCCATTTCTGTGAATTATCCCTCCGAGGTCTCTATTACATCAATTAAATTGTAGTGTCGTCCACGCATGAAGTGTTCGAACGGTCACTTCCTTGTCTGAGCCGTTTCACATCAAACGAATTCTGCTTCCATTTTTCCATTTTTGATTCGGGAGGGGTGGAAGTCTTCTAGCTGAGAGCTGAGTGTAATACTTGATCGCTCCAATAGGTAGCAGCATTACACACGTTTGAGTCAGCTTCGCGGTGCTATTAAAGACATCACTGAAGGTGGAAGAGTGGAAGTAATTTCTGTAAAAGGGTGCCTTGAGGTTGAGGTTTGTTTCTTGTGTGGTTTTGAAGCTTAATATTCGACTGCATCAGAGCACTTCTACTTCCAAAGCTCTCTTACTCCCCTGCTTGCAAAGAATCACAGCTCAAAACACAAATGAGATCGTACCTGCTTTAATTATTGTGGACTGTATTTGCTTAACAGTAGGCTTGAAGTCAAGGTCCAAATTATTCTACGCAGATGTAGGCACAGTTCTTGCAAATTATTAGTTTAAGGTGCTGATCCTAAAAACATTTTAAGTAGGTGAATATGCACAGGGCAATGAAATTAGGTAATACTCACAAAAGGGGAAGGTTCTATCTAGGGGCAATTATTGTATTTCCCAATTACATACCTGAGTAAAAGCTGGTGTCACGGGAAAGAAAAATATATGTGTGCATATATATGTATGTTTGTATATATATTTTCTTCCAAGAGAAAGAACAGCTAATATACGTGATTGTAGCCCTCTAAAAAAATATCCTGAAATCCTATTTCCAGTGTGGAGTGGTTGAAATGTAGCTTTCCTCTGAAAAATAAAGCGATAAAGATGCCTGGTGGGCATTACGTTCAGAGTTCTTCAGTGATTCCTCCCAAGGGTCTTACTTGAAAAGAGGTGTTTCCCGACAGCCAGCACAGCAAAGATCATTTAGGGCTCAGAGATTTGAGCAGGGTACTTTCCTCCTGGCACATCATTATCGATCGTACGGTGGCTGCAGCCTGGGCTGTGCTGTCGGTGTCAGCTCCGGAGTCCCCACGGGCTTTGGGGAATTCCTTTGATGCCACTCGCAGGCTGAAGCGTCTGGGTCTTAGGGAGAGATCCAGCTGGGATGAAGAGAGCCGACAATACAGAGAAACTGAAATGGCAGATGAATGGAGGAGGGTTGCAAGCGCATCTGAGCCTATTACCCGCCTTGCTGGTCCCATTCCACCCAGAGAAGACCTGTGGAAGGGAGGTGTGAAAGAGACATTTCCTAGCAAACGAGCAGTTTCTGTACCCCGCAGAAGGGCAGCCATGAGTACCAGCGATAGAGCTCTCCATGGCATTAGCCTACACCAGCCTCTCGCTACCTGAGAGCACTGGGGTGGGATCCATGAACATATTATTACCCCCTTGGAGTTGATGGGGAGCCAGGCACTCGCAGGTGGGGTTCGGGTCGCCTGACATGAGATGCCTGCAAGAGATGTCTAGATCTAAATGTATGGCCCCCTGAGCTCGAACGGAGAAGAAACGTGAGTCAAGACACCCATTTTTCTCTCTCTGTGCCCCATTCAAGTACCCCATCAACAAGAGAGATGTGAGGAGGGAGAGGAGAAGCAGCCAGGAAAAGAGGAGAAGTGGGGAAAAAAGGAGAAAAGCAAGTAAAGAAATAGAATGTGAGTCCTGGCTGTGCAACAGGTCATTTGTGAGCCAAATCAGCCTCTGTTGTGTGATAATGGCCTGAGGCCAGGCTGGAAATGCTTATTGAGCGAGTCCTGGGAGAGGTGTGATGGGAGCACTAGGGACAAGGACTGCCTGGAGACCTTAAAACGAAAAGACAGGTTTGATTTAGGACAATGATTCGAGAGAACACGCGGATTAGGAGTGAGCTCTGGTATAAAGCTGCATTAGCGGAGCAGAGAAGCCGCCCATCAAGCACCAGGCAGGGAGCAAGAGATTAACAATGTCTGACCCACGGAGCAAAAGATGTCAGAACGAGTGCCCGCAGGCAGGAGACGAGGGGTTCAAAGAACAGCTACTGGGGCAGGCGAGGAGCAGAAACAGGCTCAAGGCAAGGGGGTGATATTCCTAGAAATGCGGCCAGCAAAGAGCTCAGCAGCAGTGCCTGGCAGGGAACGCTGGAGGGAGCGTGGGCAAAAGAGGCAGCAGACAGAAATGCAGCTAATTTTCCTTCCATTCCACGAGCACAGTGCGTTTTTATTATTATTGCTATTGTTGTTGTTATTTCATCAGCCTGGGCTTTATGGGATGTGAGACTGAAGTCCTGTTGTAAGCAGTTTGTTATCGAGGGAAAAGGAGTTAGGGAGCAGATGAGAGAGCAGCAATGGTTTGCAGAGGGGGAAACTGAGGCATGGGTATGATGTACAAGTCAAGGAGCTAACATCCTGCCTTTCTTGTGGAGATATCTTGTGGAGATGATTGGGGGATTGGAGCACCTCCCTTATGAGGAAAGGCTGAGAGAACTGGGACTCTTCAGCCTGGAGAAGAGAAGGCTGAGGGGAGACCTTATTCTTGCTTACAAGTATCTAAAGGGTGGGTTGAAGGAGGATGGAGCCAGACTCTTTTCAGTGGTTCCCAGTGACAGGACGAGGGGCAACGGGCACAAGTTGGAACATGGGAAGTTCCATTCAAACATAAGAAAAAACCTCTTTACGGTGAGAGTGACCGAGCACTGGAACAGGCTGCCCAGGGAGGTGGTGGAGTCCCCTTCTCTGGAGATATTCAAGACCCGCCTGGATGCAGTCCTGAGTAATGTGCTGTAGGCATTCCTGCGTCAGCAGGGGAGTGGGACTAGATGATCTCTAGAGGTCCCTTCCAACTCTGAAAATTCTGTGATTCCATGATTCCGTGATATTTAAAAATATAAAGGAGTTCTAAAGAGTTGGGGGCTACTGAGAGGTTAGAGTCATGTTGATGAGCAAAGGGTGAGGTTTTGTTTGTGGGTTCTTCGGGGTTTTTTCATTATGACTGATATTTTGGTGATCAGATTTCCTGGCTGGGCTGTGCTGAACGTGGGTTGGAAGCATTGCTCTGAGCTGCAGTCATGGCAGGCTGAGGCCAGGAACCAGAGGGTCCCAAATAGACCAGTCCAAAGAAGGTCAGTGTCATGGTTTAACCCCAGCTGGCAGCTGGAACCACACAGCCACTTGCTCACTCCTCGCCGGTTGGGATGGGGGAGAGAATCGGAAGAGTAAAAGTGAGAAAAAACCTCGTGAGTTGAGATAAAGACAGTTTAATAAGTAAAGCAAAAGCCCCACACGCAAGCAAAGCAAACCAAGGAATTCATTCCCTGCTTCCCATCGGTGGGCAGGTGTTCAGCCATCCCCGGGATGGCAGGACTCCATCACGCGTAATGGTTACTTGGGAAGACAAACGCCTTCACTCTGAGCATCCCTCCTGCCTTCTTCCCCTGCTTTATGTACTGAGCATGACGTCATACGGCACGGAATATCCCTTTGGTCAGTTGGGGTCAGCTGTGCTGGCTGTGTCCCCTCCCAACTCCTTGTGTCCCCCCCAACCTGCTCTCTGGTGGGGCAGGGTGAGGAGCAGAAAAGGCCTGGAGAGCTTAGTAACAACTAAAAACATCGGCGTGCTAACAAAAGTATTTCTTATCCCAAATCCAAAACACAGCACTACACCAGCTGCTAATAAAAAAGTTAACTCTATCCCAACTGAAACCACGACAGTCAGGAAGCCAGAAATTTGGAGCTAACAGGCCCCAAGAGCAAGCCAGGGTGTAATCCATGGGTGGGGTGAAGATGAGGATCCCAAGGACATGGACAGCAGCTCAGGGTTTGGGAGCAGCCTTGGGCAGGTTGATTTAAAAGCGATAGGGGGAGGCAGGGTCAGAAACCATTAAGGCTGACCTGAGAGAAGATGAGATCAGGGAGGGGGCTGGAAACCAAGACAGGGAGGAGAACTGCAAGATCTGTAAACAGATCAAGAGTCTTTGCACAGATGCACCCTTGGAAACCATCAACTACAAATAAAATCAGCAGGGAAGGGTGCAACTGTCAGCAAACAGAGGCTTTATAAATGCAGTGCAGGAGAGGTAAGAGGAGAACAGGCCAGCCTGGGCCAGTTCTTAACGTAGATGAGATGGTAATAAGCCCATAAGAAGCGTTGTCAGGAGACTGAAGGATCTGCATGTTCCTTGTTTTAGTCTTTCCCCAAATCCTGAGCGAATATTGAGTGCAATTTAACAGTGCGGGTTCGAGGGTAGGAAGGGAGAGCTGACGTGTCTACTTGGAGGTTCGTAACGTGGGTAAAGCTCAGCCTGGAAATTTTGAGAAATGTCATGAAACAGTCTTTGAATCGCTAGTCATTATTGTGGGAGAAAGCAGACAGTGGTGGAGTCCGGAAATCCCGGATGAGTTACCTTGACTCCAGTCCTTGGGAAAACACTGCAGAAGTTCTTACATAATTGGTTCAGTATTTGGCCACCGAAGGACAAGGGAGTGATGAAAAACTGCCTACATGACTCACTGGGAACAGTTCTCAACAAACCAACCTAATTTTTGCCTCTGACCAGAAAGCTGGCTTTGGTGACTAAGGCAGCAAGGTTTTTCATGTAGCCAAGAGCCACAGATGCATGGTCCACACCTCAACGCTGAGGGCATGGGGAACTTTGGGAGTCATTCGCAGATGGGAGAGGACTGGAGCTCCTCATGGTTCCCTGGCCCCATGGTGGGATGGGTCCAGGCTGAAGCCCCAGACGTGTGATGAGGTCCCAGGGTGAAATGGAGATGTCAGATCCTAGTGGTTGACATCCTCCCACACGCAAGGACTCAGGACAACCCAGCAGCTGCCAATCATGCAACAAAGCTCCCACATGGGATCTGCTCTTGGCCTTTCCACAGACTATTTGCAACTCAAAGAGCCCCAGGTTGAGCATTCCTAGGGAAAAAAAATAGTCTTTAAAAAGGCTTTCAGCAGCAACCCGCACGCAGACCTACGTTCCAGACAGCTTCTCCATAACACGGGCACACAATGTGTCTAGTTGGTACTCTGTGACCAACCTGGTGTGGGACAGACCATCTGTTGATGATCCGCGCACAGAAGGGCTGCAAGTAGTGGGGAAGGCAGGATCAAAACTCAACCGATCACTTTGGAGGGGGGGAATAACCAAAAAAAAAGATGAGATAGCAAGCAGTAAGGTAAGAAATTAACTGGGAAATATCGCATGTAGGGAAACTGGGAATGACCAGAAGGCACCAACACTGGGAGGAAATAAAAAAGGAGGAAAGAGCATTGCTAAAACATAACTAATGAGATGAGAACCTGTAGTAAAATCCTGGTTCAAAAGGACCATTTTCTTTCTGGACCACATTATCAGTCATGAAAGAGAGTAATTGCTCCTTGTCTCAGAGGTGGAGAAGCCATAGCTGTTATACCATGTCCTTATCTGGCCACTGCACTTAAAGAAATCAGGGATGAACCAGATACGGAGCAGAGAGAAGAGGAAGGGACACAACCACATCATTAGGAAAGACAGTCTGAGGAAGAGCTTGGAGGAACCGGACTTTCTTGGTCCAGAAATGAAAAGCATAGAGGAACTCCAGCGTAGGCTGCTAGGGATGAGGGGAAGCAGTTGGTTTCCTTGTCCACTGACACCTGGGCAAACAGAAATTAACATAATTTAGCATGTTGGAGAACACACTGGGTACCAGAACACCTGGCTAAGGGGTGGTGGGATCGTCTTTTTTGATGATCAGACTTTTCACGGATGGACTGTTTGACCTGACCACAGAATGAGGAGAGGAGCTAAGTGACTTCCTCCAGTTCATCCCGTTCTCCATGTCTATCTCTTTACGAATCAATTTAGAATTCACTCTCAGAACTCCTCTTTCCTCAGGTCCGATGCAATGTCTTAACCACAAAACCAATCCTGTGCTATTTACCATAAAGTGCAGTTTACTCTTCTGCAAATTAAAGTGCCCCATTTAATCCTATGAAGAACTCACTTGCTTTGTTCAAAATGANTAATATAATAATATATAATAATATACATTATGTACTGTATATAATATATAATGTATTTAAGAGAGATATGTTTAAGAATATGAAACTGCTGAAATAAAAAAACATTCCTGCCCCAGATTTCAAATACTTACAGATTTGCAAATGATTGCAAGGAATGTTCATAGCTTTCCATGTGGAGAAGAAAATGCCAGGGCCAGTGGAGCGTGTTTGATATATTATTCACAAGAAATTATATGCTGAGGACTAGTAAAAATCCAGCAGCAACAAACAGGGGTCAGCAGTGGAAAAAAAAAAAGGCAAATAGATCTGCAACGGTTTTTAAACTGTTTTAATGAATTCAGTTTATGGTACATT
>VYXH01006244.1:94526-128823 GCA_013397275.1 Burhinus bistriatus | reverse complement strand
GAAAAAGGGAAAAAAAAAAAAAAAAAAAAAAGGATTTCCTGCGGATGCTCGTTGAGATTTTAAAATTAATTCCCTTCGACCATCCTGTTCATTTTCTGAGAAGCAGCTAGGCAGCAAATTTCATTTACACAAGACATTTGTTGCCAGCCAGGTTCAAGTGTTATTTACCACATACATGAGATAAGAAGCAAACGATACTTTTGTAGATATGAGCACTGCTCCTCTGGTCAGGAAGCACGGAAAGGAGTCGGTGAGCAGCACACAAGAACGCCAATGGCTCAGCTCAACAGGACCCCCACAAAAAAATATAAATATATATTATATATATAATAATAGATATTATAGAAAATATGTAATACCTTATGTATAATATAATAATATATAATAATATACATTATGTACTGTATATAATATATAATGTATTTAAGAGAGATATGTTTAAGAATATGAAACTGCTGAAATAAAAAAACATTCCTGCCCCAGATTTCAAATACTTACAGATTTGCAAATGATTGCAAGGAAAGTTCATCGCTTTCCATGTGGAGAAGAAAATGCCAGGCCCAGTGGAGCGTGTTTGATATATTATTCACAAGAAATTATATGCTGAGGACTAGTAAAAATCCAGCAGCAACAAACAGGGGTCAGCAGTGGAAAAAAAAAAAAGCAAATAGATCTGCAACGGTTTTTAAACTGTTTTAATGCATCCAGTTTATGGTCCATTTTATTCATTAGCCCTGCTGGTCTGGGAAGTTCTCGTGGCAGGATCGAGGCTACTTCTGAAGGTTTCAGAACCACCGTTGCTCACAGTCTCAGCAGGGTTCAGCTTTGTAAACACAGCGAATTAGATTTAGGGCTTTTGAACAGAAATAAAGAGGGAAACCCACAAGGACATTGCTCACTTTTCAAAGCGTAGCTGCGCTTTCAAGGCTGACCCAGTACTGTCATTTCGGGGCTGTTTGAGCAACCGCTGGAAAATAAGAGAGTACTAAAAATAGCCAACACGCGCTCATTAGCTCTTTAATTACACATTGGTTTTCCTTTCTCTCATCTACACTTGCAACTGTGTCCTGTGATCTCACCACTGACATTGATTGGGGCATGCCAGGAGCTGCCTTGGTCTGGTGGACACCACTACGATTCGCTGCCAGTTCCTCTTCCTATCCTTCCCTTTTCCACAGAATGGAAAAATGGGATTCCCCCATGAAGCCCATGGTATGACAAGCATTAAGGAATGGAAAATGCAGGGAAAACAGGGTGGGAAGTGACAGTAACAACCTTCGAAGTGTTCAGAGCCTGTCGTGGTACATGAAATCCAGGTGCACCTTCAATAGGAGGCATGTGTTAAAGATGGAACCATGAGTCCAACTAAACAGACATCCATGAAGCTTAGGTTACAGCAGTGCCCACGTTCCCAGAGACAGCTAGATTTAAACCCTGTTCAACAGGTGTGGCTGAATAACATATTCGTAATGTTCCAAGTAAGTAGGTCTGGACCACAGGATTGTCTACACAAAGGTGACCCTCTGGACTGGGCAAGGCAGAGGATGTGCGTAGAATATTTCCTGCAACGTCATTTAGACTTACTAACTGCACCAGTCCCACTAATCCGGGCGCAGGCTCTGGAAAGCTGTTGTCCACACTGGTCAATTGTCAGTAAGGTCCTTGGCCTGGTTTTGACCCAGACCATCCAGCATTGATCTTCTCAAGCACAGTTCAGGAGTCAACAAAGGCCAGGAATTATTCCCAAGATCAATGTGGATGCAGCCGTCTTGTTTTGGACCAGTGCATAATAGGGGTGGTGACACACTGAGATCTGCTGAACTTGCTACAGGCCTTGCATCTTCTACTAGTGGGCTATATCATGAGCAAGCTGAGCACTGTGGCACCTACAGGGCTCATGAGCTGCCTCTGAAGGAGCAAAAGGAGCAGGCATCTCCATACCACCATTTGTCAATGTCACAAGGATTGTCCCCAAGGTTTGCAGCCTGGGTTGGACAAGTCAGAGGGAAGAGGAGAAGTATGAGTTATGCCCATCAACCAAAACAAAGTGGCAGTGCCTTTCCTGCAGAGGGACTCCTTCTCCCCAAAGTGTTGGAATGCACCTCCAGGCTCAGCTACCCAGGGAAACTTGGCAAAGTGAGCTTGGATGGGTATACTCTTTGCTGGGTCAAAAACTGGCTGGAAGGCCGGGCTCAAAGAGTGGTGGTGAATGGAGTTAAATCCAGTTGGTGGCCGGTCACAAGTGGTGTTCCCCAGGGTTTGATACTGGGGCAGGTTCTGTTTAATATCTTTATCAACGACCTGGATGAGGGGATCGAGTGCACCCTCAGTAAGTTTGCAGATGACACCAAGTTAGGTGGGAGCATCAACCTGCTTGAGGGTAGGATGGCCCTACAGAGGGATCTGGATGGGCTGGATCGATGGGCCAAGGCCAATGGTATGAGGTTCAACAAGGCCAATTGCCGGGTCCTACACTGGGGTCACAACAACCCCATGAACGCTACAGGCTTAGGGAAGAGTAGCTGGAAAGCTGCCTGGCAGAAAAGGACCTGGGGTTGTTGGTCGAGAGCCGGCTGAACATGAGCCAGCAGTGTGCCCAGGTGGCCAAGAAGGCCAACAGCATCCTGGCTTCTATCAGGAATAGTGTGGCCAGCAGGACTAGGGCAGTGATTGTCCCCCTGTACTCGGCACTGGTGAGGCCCTACCCCGAGTACTGTGTTCAGTTTTGGGCTCCTCACTCCAAGAAAGACATTGAGGTGCTGGAGCATGTCCAGGGAAGGACAACGAAGCTGGTGAGGGGTCTGGAGCACAAGTCTTCTGAGGAGAGGCTGAGGGAACTGGGGTTGTTCAGCCTGGAGAAGAGGAGGCTGAGGGGAGACCTTCTTGCTCTCTCCAACTCCCTGAGTGGAGGTTGTAGAGAGGTGGGGGTCGGTCTCTTCTCCAAAGTAAGAGGCGACAGGAAGAGAGGAAATGGCCTCAAGTTGCACCAGGGGAGGTTTAGATTGGATATTAGGAAAAATGTCTTCACTGAAAGGGTTCTTAAGCATTGGGACAGGCTGCCCAGGGAAGTGGTGGAGTCGCCACCCCTGGAGGTATTTAAAAGCCGGGTAGACGTGGTGCTGAGGGACATGGTTTAGTGGTGGTTTTGGCAGTGTGAGGTTGATGGTTGGACTCGATGATCTTAAAGGTCTCTTCCAACCTAGGGGATTCTATGATTCTATGGATAAACCAAGTGTTTCCCTGCATGAGGAGATTAGACCCAGCCTCATCATTCCTATGTTGGGGACTCACTGGCGTTGCCTGAATCAAGTCCCCCATCAACCTACTGGCTTCCCTGTTTGCAGTGCCGACACAGGAGCCTCCCGTTTGCCACCATTCCTTCCCATATCACAACTGCTCCATTGTGGTACTCGTTGCTGCAGGATGCTGTGGAAGGATACAGGGGTTGAAAAGGGGTCTGACACATCACTGAAAGATGCCATTAAACAGAGTGGTCCAGCTGCTACTTCCAGCTCAGGAAGTCCTGAAAGACGTGATTATAGCAGACCAAGAGATGTGCAGGACAGAAAGATCACTCCAGACTTGCCATGTGTCTTACACTTTTTCCTGCACATCAGCTTTTGACCACACTAACCATGTGCTAGGCTAGGTAGACCTTCAATTTGATTTAACATGGTCACTCTTCTTCTCAAATGTTATTGAATGCAGGTTAATGGTGCTTTTTGTGGAGCCCAAAGACAACAAACCAGTTGGTTTTCACAGCATATTTGGCTGCTCAGATCCATGACTCTGCTCGCTCCACCCACAGATATCTGCCCCTGCTACGTACCTCAGTGGGAATACAACAGCCTCTCTGAGCTACCACAGGAACAAAAAAACAAGTGACTGAGTGATCTCACATTCTTGCAGATTCCCAAGCAGCCAGGAAACACGACATTGTTCAAACACTTAAAGGGAGGGTGCTGGGAGGATGGCACCAGTCCTTTTGCAGTGGTGCCCAGTGATAGGACAAGAGGTAATGAGCACAAAATTGACCATAGGAAGTTCCATCTGAACACGAGGAGGAACTTCTTTCCTTTGAGGGTGGCAAAGCACTGGCACAGGCTGCCCAGAGAGGAGGTGGAGTCTCCCCCTCTGGAGACATTCCAAACCCGCCTGGACGCCATCCTGTGCAACCTGCTGTGGGTGACCCTGCTCTGGCAGGGGGGTTGGACTAGATGATCTCCAGAGGTCCCTTCCAACCCTGGTGATTCTGTGATTTCAAACACCGCAAACTTTTTAATTTCCACATGCTCCTTGTGAAACAGGAGCTGAGCTGGAGCGTGCGTTTGTTCACTCATCGTAGAGTCAATGAGCCAGGGAATGTATCATGGCACACTTGTCCCACAGATGTGTTCAAATCCACCGCTAGTGTAAATGGCAGCACTAATAGTGCTTGCAAATATTGTTTGCTTAGCGTTTTCTGAAGTGCTTGGGGAATTGCTCTGCTTGAAAAGAAAACCTCCGCTTTAACTCAGCACACAGGTCCCAGCTTGTTCTACAGAGAAAGAGAGATTTACAAACAGGTAAAATTCACATGCACATGCAATCAGGTGTTTTGTTAAGTTTTAGGCAAGGAGTTGAACAAATCACAGTTTAATCTAGTGAGGTGTACCTCTAAGACCCTGGAATAGTGTTTACCTTCCCAGTGGTACTTAGAAAGCGGGCACTGCCAGAGGTCAGGACAGGATCAGTGCTATCTAAGCCAGCCCTGGCAAGGGTGTCTAACCCCTTCTTCATCTCCACTTGTGAATGCTCAGCTCCCACCCAGATAACCTACCCCATGTTGATTTATCCTACCAGAAGAAAGTTTCTCCTGATGTCCCACCTTATGCTCCTCTTCAGCCTGAAGTCCATTTGTTCACTTTTTCCTCACTGGTTTGTTTTCTAGACTTCTTATCTCATCACAGTAGGATCTCTAAGCCACCCTTGTGCCAAGCATTGTATAAAGATACTGATCTCCACTAAACAATGATTTCATGGCCTGGCACTCTCTGGAGGTGTTTAAGGCCAGGTTGGATGGGGCTTTGAGCAACCTGGCCTAGTGGGAGGTGTCCCTGCCCACGGCAGGGGGATTGGAACTAGATGATCCCTAAGGTTCCTTCCAAATCTAACTATTCTATGATTCTATGAAGATGCCGGTGTCTGCTTCCTGTAACTCTACACTTATTTGCATGGTTTCAACCCAGACTAACTAGCCTTGGTTTCTAGATATGGTTTCAACCCAAGCCAACTAGCACCGAGCCAAACCACCTCCAGGTGCTACTAAGGAGTTAGCACATGTCATGGGTCAGTCCCAACATGCAGTTTGGATATAGCCACGTTGACCCTTTCCATGGGTCTGTGCCTCAACTCCTGTGAAAGAAGCCACTTCCGGAACTTCCTATAGAATCAAAGACGGGGCAAGTGTCCAGAAAATTCACATTGAAAACCTGGTCTAGGTGGAGGCAACTACTACCTACCTTGTGCTATAACATGGCAGGAATCCGCTCTGCAGGCAGATGAGGAACAGCACAAAAAATGGTCAGGTTAGAGACTGAGTTGAAGTCTGAAGTCTTCTCCAGAAGTTGTTTGTCAGTAGAAAGCCAGGGAAAAGTACTAAGGAAAGTATTAAAAGGGAACTTGGCAGGTTAATGAAAGGGAACAGGGAGCCTATTTTGTGAGAAGGATGTCCTGGCATGAGGATTAGGAGGAAATGTAGCTGTGTAAAGCAATTTCTTCACTTGTTTTTTCCCCACCTTGCTAGGTGAAAGATGGTCTTTCCAGGATTGCTGCTCTACTCGGGCCTTGGTGTGGGATAAAACCCCTTGGCATTTATTTCTGCCTCCCTTCCCACTTTCAAAGATGTCCTGGCTGTTTTTTTAGCACCTCTTCCCTTAGGGTCCCTTCACAGCTTCTCCCACTGTCCCACAATCTCTGCGGCTTCATCCCTATATCCTCCTCCCCCTCTCCTCTCCCTTCTCCTCCCCATCCCAACCTCAAAGACCACATCGCTAAAGTGTTTGCCCAATGCTCATGAGCCAGACTTGTCACTGTATGCAAAGAAGTGCAGGAATCTCATCGCTCCTGACACAACTGGGGAGCTGAGAGAGTGGAGGGGTAAGAAGAGATCCTCTCTGCATCTCAGGGCTGATTACCCAAGCCCAAGAGAGGTTTCATAGCTCCCAACCCACACCACAACCTGTGCTGCAGCACACCGGTCATCATCCCTCCAGTCCGGTGGTCAGTGGCATGTGCTTGGCTATAGCAGAGGGTAGGAAATGAGCGGTCCATCTCCCTTCTGCTAGAAGTGTCTTTCTGCCTCTGAAAGAGCAGGTGAGGCCACACTGAGTGAGGTACAGGGTGGAGCGGTTGGAAAGGGAAAGGCCTTCATGCAAACTTAGGGCAATGGTGTGAAAGTTTGTCATGGATGCCATCCCCAACACAAGTCTTCCTGCGCTGAAAATCCCATCTCCCTCCTGGTGGGAAGCAGAGGAAGATGCCCCACAACAACCAGTGTATGCTGCACTGAGTTACATCCACCCCAGAAGACATGGTCTCCCTGTATGCCTCTCCTTAGAAGAAGGCGGCTTCTCCAGGAACGTGGCTTTTCTGGCAGTGACCTATTTCCTCTGACTCTAAAGGACTCCAGCATGCCTGACAACCCCCTTTTGGGAGAGCAATCTGTAAGATTTATTCTTCTCTCTTAGAGTCATGATGAGGGTGGACTTCAGGAATCCCCTCAGCTCCTGCCATCTTTCCAAATGGCAGTTGCCCCATCCTTTGGGGAGGAGTGGATGCAGTGTCGAAAGTGCCTGTCCTTGACTGGTTCACAGAGATGTATGAATTACTCAGCTCAAAGAGGGTAAATTGAGTCAGAATAAAGGAAGCTATCTGCAGTGAGTGCCCATGCTCACCTGGTTTTCTTCCAGATGCCTCCCAATAACCCATGTATTCTCTTCTCTGATGTCCCTTAGGTGTAATATTGAGGTTGCCCAGTCTCCCACCCCCTTCTTCCTTCTTCATTCAATATCTCCCAGACCTCCTGAAATTCAGATCCTTCCCAGAGCACCCGCTAAGCAGAAGGATGTTTGGTTTGAGCTATCATTGTATATGAGACACCTCTCTTCCTACAATATATCCTTTGGTACACAATGAAATGCTGGACCTTCACAGCTGTGTAGGGCCAGCTCTGGAGTCCCGTCTGCTGCAAACTAACAGATGCAGCAGAATGAGTTACTCTCTTTGTATCACAGGAAGTTTCTTTAGGTGAAGGTCATACCTTCTGGAGAAGATCACCAAGATTTTGGAACGTCACTGTACAAGAAGTCCACTTTACCCATCACTTCTCAGGGGTCAGGTGTTTGACCACAGAACTCATACCACAAATCATTTTTACTTTTAATAGCCTGGGCAAATTTGATGAGGAACCTTCCTGGAGTCTGTCTGTACTGGGGTTCATTCCGCTTTGAAATATGGGGGTGGAGAAATATTCCCACAGCTACAAAACCCCTCTCCACAGTGAAGACAGCAGCAGTTTCTTGAGGGGAACAGCTATATATTTCAGTCATGGAGAATATTATCTGCTTTTCCTGGTAATACCCAGAAGCTGTCACTAGAGATCAGCACCCCACTGGGCCTCTGCAATGAGTGTCCACCCTCCCTTGCTGTTAGTGTGCTATGCAGTCCAACAAGTTGCCATGATGTTCCTCACTGCTTATGTCTATAGCATTAAATTAAACAACTCCTGGACAGGTTTATGATCACACTCCTTAGTACAGTTTTGGACCAGGTCAGCTGGAAATGTCCCAAATAATCCTTGGACTTGGCTCAGGAATTAGAAGAAAACATTCCCAATAGGTGGTTTGGATGTTACCACCCTGCTCTGGAGACTGAGGGAGTTTGGTAGCATGGACCATGGCCAGATGGTGCCTTAGAGCCAAGGCTGTAGCCAGCATTTACCTCATGGTCACAAGCAGGTTTGCTCTCCACGCAATACCAACCTCCAGCACTGATACAGAGCCCTCATGAGCAAGTTTCTCTCCTCACAACTGGCACATCCTCGGTGCCCATAGGCAAGAGTTACCCATTGCATGATAGACCTGCAGGTGATGGAGGACAGCTGTCCACTTCATACTTGGGCTTTCTCTATGAAGTGATGGATCAAGGGGTCAGTTATCATTGACTGGGCTAAACACGTGTTTGGGTTCGGCCAGGGGTTGGGAGAGGGACTCAACAGGAGGCATAAACTGAAGCCAGAAAACTGGAGCAGACAAGCCAAAGTGCAGCTCATTGGCAGCACTAGAGACATGCGTGTGGTGGGCTCATGCACCATTCTGGGCAGGGGTGTGGAGGAGCAGAAGGTGACAAAGGAGGTGACAGAAGCAAATCAGAAATAGGAGTTGAATTTTGGGGGGTTTGGTGGAGGAGACAGTCAATTCTTACTTAGGGATTGACTGAGTGGGGATGAGGAGGGAGAGGACAGGTATCAGGCACTCGGTCCCTGTGTGAGTAGGCTCACCTGGGACTCTCAAAGCGGGGACCACACCACTGCCAGAGGACGCAAACTGCTTCCCTTGCAGCGGTGCACATGGGAGACACGGTGTGGTGGTGCCATCCCCAACCCGGAGACTCCACGGGGAGGTCACGTCACCTAGAGCCAGCAGCAGATAATTAGTTTTCCAGCTGCATGGTAGTTTACTCTAACCCTGGACCCTCCTTACCCACCAGGTCTTCTACTCTCTCAGGCTACCTCATCCTGTGGTTTGACCCAGTGCCCATTCGGTTTTCCTGGAGCATCCTGCTAAAGACAAACTCTTGCTCTGGTTTAAAAGAAACTCAGGATTGCCGTGATCCGAAATGTTGCAGATCCGCTTCTGGTTTCATGGGCTGCGTGTCCAACGCAGAACATTAAGGAAAGAATAAAAAGAATAAAAAGACACAGCACACTGCAAACATGTTATTAAAATGAACTGTTTATATTATCTCAGTTGAGTCAATACATTATAATGTATTAAAATGGAAAGGTACAAAATTGAAATAAATACTTTCTGATTCATGTATAAATCTTTTGTCAAGATGACATTTTGTTTGTTTTTTTCATCAGTACATGTTTCAATAAAACATTTAAAATGACAAAGTATCATTTAAAATATGGTTCATGGAAGAAAAGGTTGAAATCAAACAACTTTTGGCTTGTTTTGGCATGAGATCTTGACACAATCTGGGTTCCCCAAAACCACGTAAATGGTGGTAAAATATAAATGCTCAAACTTACTTAAAAAAATAAACAGGCTTTACAAAACCCTCTGATCCTTGACTTAGCCACTTTTCTGTATAGTCTGCACTTACGATATATACATTCATTATTGTCCAAGGGAAGACAGCCACTGACGTTCATTTAAAGAGCTTGGTGGAGAGGCCTAACAAACATTATGCAGCTGACTACAATTGACACGGTTTAAAAAATTCCCGACAGTGCAAAAAAAAACCAAAACAAAACAAACCAAAAACCAAACTAGCTCAGAAATCAAAGCGTACAAATGGGACAGGGAAGAGGCAAGTGCACGAGCCCAGATCTGATGCAAAGCTCCAGGCGTTGCGGCCAGGTCTAACCAACCAGCTTTTTGCCAGGATAAGCCAGCTGGTCAGCTTCTCCTGCAAAGGTCTGCCAGCACGCACCAAACATAGACCTGTTTGCCGACACAGGTCATTTCAGGCTCCCCTGAAGTTCCCAGGGGTATTCCCGACTCGTGCTCCTGGGAAAATCGCCCCTTGGCACACGAGAACCTTCTGCAAAGACTCCTTTCTCGTTGGCGGTGAAGGCGAGAGCTACGCTAGGCAGAATATACTGGTGGGAGCCTGGCCTGGGCGAGGGGGGTGATGTCTAGATGAGAAATCGCGGAGCGGGAAGGGAGGAGGGGGAATGTGAATGTGGGTTTGGGACCTTTGAGAAGAGGCAGTGAGGAATTCACTCCTAGGCAGCGGGTTTTATCAGGATCATGGAGCAGGCTTGTTCGTGTGCTTTAGTCTCAACAGTGTGCTTATTTCTTTGTCACCGTAGCCGTGGGCTGTTCTGGTCCCTCTAACCTCGACCATGTGCTTATCATTCTGGGGCAATGGATGGGGTGCTTGTTGAGGCAAGACGTGAGAGCATGGACTTCCCTGTTGGATAATGGTGACTTTCTCCAAATTTCCGAGAAATTTGCAAGTTTCACCCAAAAGGGGAAAAGAAACACGCTTACATTAAAAATGATACTAAGAAGAATCTTCCTGCCAACCTCTAGATGAAACTTCTTAATGCCTGGTCCAGGTCCTGCAGGTTGTATTGCTGCCAGCAAGTTAAACCACATAAACCGAAGAGTGGATTTTCTTTGTTTGGTTGTTTTCAAGGCAGTAGAAGACTTTATCACCTCAGAAAGGTTGTACAACCCCATGCTGGCTGGGTTGAAGGACAGGCAGGACTTGGGGCGGTGCCGCCTGTGCTGTTCTCCTTCGGTGCTCTACACGCTGATGGGGACTAACTCCTCTTGGGTACCAGGTTGTTCCCACCCTGGGAGGGAGGATCTCCTGGACCAGGCTGTTTGCGATGCCATTCCAAAGAGAGCCTTGTAAAGGTTTGGGATGTGTGGGCTAGAAGGTCAAGGGATGTGAAGGGTATTGTATGGAAAAACTGGTTTCTCTCCGCCCACACAAAAAGCCAGCGCGTCACAGTTAAAACTTCTTGGAAAATGCCAGATTCAGGCTGTTCCCTGTTGAAAAATACCACAGCCATGGGGAAATGAAGGACGTGATTTCAGGCTCTTGGATCTCTTCTTTGACATTTTCATTCAGTTTGTTTTGGTTTTGGTTTTTGTTTTTGTTTTGTTTTTTTTTTTTTATTTCCAAACAGCTTTTCATTTCAAAATGCGAGGTAATTTAAAGGAGGATGCAAACAGGGAAAGATCAAAACTATCTCCCTCCAAGATACCAAAACTGTTTTTGTTGGCCTGTGCATTGCTTTGCATATTTTTGTTTCATGTTTGCTGTTAGCCTTGAGGTTTCCATGTGGGTTGGAAAAACAAATTCACACAAAAATTCTTAAGGGATAGTTCTTTCCTATCCAACTCCCCTGCGCAGAAAACTTGATTCACCTTAGCTAAAGCTCTCCCCTTCTGTATTTTTGAGTTTGTGACTCAGTTTTCAAAGGCAAATGAAGCAGAAGTTCTCTGAGTGCCGCTTTCCAGTGAGGGGGGCCCACTCGAAGCTGCTCCAAGAATTTCCATGTACCAGCGTGGGTGAAAGGAGATAATTCATCCTACTGTTTTCCCTTAACCAAATCCACGTGGTGCACAAGAAGGGTCTTTTGTGGGCTCCTTTCCCACCTCTGGGAGGGTAATTTGCACTTTTTTCTTTGTTTGTTTTTCTTTTACTATTTTGTGTCCTAATCCAATCTTCTTGCAGCGTTCAAAAGCCTCAATGGAGGTCCTTAGATTACTGACTTTCTTGAAGGAAGTAGCAGAAATTCCTGCACTTGGACAGAATGGTTTTCATTCTGTTATTCATTCTGGTTAAGATGAAGCTTGGGATAACACAGCGTCCTTCACTGTCTATGGGGTAGGCTAGGAATGTGGTAAGGTTTTCCTCTCCTCCAGTGCCAGTTGCTGGGATTCATGTCATAAATCCTGTCTGCTAGAGCCCAAATCCACTGACTGAACTGTGTATGGTCAAGGAGAGTCTGTCTCTGTGCATCAAGGTGCTAAACTCCTAGTAAAGCAGAGAAATGATTTAAAAATCACTTTTCTCCACACATCCTTTCAAATAGCAACCAGCAAACATTTCCCTGGGTGTTCCTGCGGTGCTGTAGGACAGCCTGGACTGTGCCACAGAAAGCACTGGCATCTCATATACAGCCAAAATGTGCACTTGCATGATTCTCCAGTGAGGTTTTGCAATCCAGAGACTGAGCGTTCATGGTGGCCAAGAGATCGGTTAGGTGGTTGTTGGAGGCTTGGAACAGTAGGGCAAAACCCCCTTTGTCCATGGTTGTATCTGATCTCCTCCACACGTCATACCCAGCCTTGCCTGCGGGGGGTCTCTGTAAATGCCCCAAACTTTGGCACCAGATGAAAGCAATGAATAAAACTCATAACAATGTTGACTTCTGCCTACACTGATGCCTCAAGAAAGAGTTTGTACAGAGAACGCTGATGTGCTAATCTACGAACGAGGGGTATTTCTACCCCACCTTCCAGACAAGGATCTCAGCAACAGAGCCTCACAACACCCCTGTGAGGTAGATACTATTATACCTGGGTGGGTAAACTGAGGCACACATAAACGAAGTAGAGAGCAAGTGAGAGGAAAAGCTAAGACGAGGATCCAGGGATCCTTTATGCCAGTCTGTTGCTCTGAGCAGCTTTTCCTCTCTGAAGAAGAAGACACGTGGCTGGAAGGTGGGAGAGACAGACCAATGAGGTCCTGGGACATGGTATCAACATTCATTTTCTTGGTTGAAGCCCAGGATTTATCTTGTTAAAGGTCAAAAAAGGACACTGGGCATAACAGCAATGAAAGAGATAATCCAGAAGAGGTAAGAAACCCAGCGGGGGAGGAGGGGGGGTGGGTGCGTACTTGAACAAAAAGCACAACCAAAAGGTATCTCCAAAGGGCCATCTGTGGGCTCTCCACAAGAACACCCTCAACTGAACTTCAAAACTATGATGGAAAGACCAAAGGGATTTGTTTTCACAGATCCAGTGGCTTCCAGCGAACCTCCTACCTCCTCATCTCACAAGAAAGAAAGAGGTAAGGAAAGAAGGAAAGAGAGAAAGACAAAGAAAGAGAATGAGAGTGAGAGACAGACGGGAAGAGATAAAATACAGAAAGAAAAAGAAAAACACAAGAAGGAAAGAAGGAAAAAAGAGAGAAAGAAAGAAAAAGAGAAAGAGAGAAAGAAAGAAAGAGAAAGAAGGAAAGAAGGAAAGAAGGAAAGAGAAAGAAGGAAAGAGAGAAAGACAGAAAGACAAAGAGAATGAGAGTGAGAGACAGATAGGAAGAGATAAAATACAGAAAGAAAAAGAAAAACACAAGAAGNAGGAAGGAAGGAAGGAAGAGAAAAGGAAGAAAAAATGAAGAGAGAAATAAAAAGAAAGAACAAAACACATCTAAAGCCACATAGTTTTCCCTGTTTGCAATCCGCCCCTGCTGGGGCAGAGGCAAAGGGGGTATTTTCCCTTCCAACATTCTGCAAAGTGCTGCTAGGCGGAGAAAATACAGGGCAGACTGCCCCATGCAGAAGGTTTTGGGAGATAGCACCTGGCGCAAGGTTTGCTACAATAAGTTGGTTATTCTTTATTGCGTTGGAAATAAAACAGTCATGTAAAGTCCTGCATAAATCCACAGCTTCGGCCTGCAAAATCTCAGCCTCACCTTGACTTTGCTGAATATTTTCAGGGTTTAGGGCTTGAGTGTTTGAGTTTTTTTAATATTTTATTTGGTTTCAAGGATGGAAATTAAAGCTGGTCATGAGTTTTGTTCTTCTTAAGGGCAGGAAGGGAGAAGATTCTGCTATGGAGATACAGAGAGATTCTTCTAATGGGTTGCTAGTGAGTGTGAGGTGAGAGGGTGAGGGAAGCAGCGTGCCCAGCTTGTAAACCAGTGTAATACTTTTTAAGAGGGTTTTATCTAACCCCAGGACATGCTCCCATTGAGCAAATCAGAGCTTGGTAGGCAACTAGAAGATTAACATCTTTCTGGCAGCTGGTAGACAGCTGTGCCGTGCGCTTGGCGGGTGCATGTTAGAATATCCCCACTGATTTCTGTGGGACTCTCATAATTTACATCAGATGTATGGTTAATTTCTCAAATGAAAACATTTTCATGCTGGCCTTAAGACAAGGGAGGAGGACCAACCATTGGACGCTGACTCTCTGCATGATGCTGCTCTAAAAGCCAGCTTCCCCTCGATGTATGTGGGGCCACGAAGAGGCAGATAGACCAAGGGGCATGGTGACGCTACATGAGCATACTTCCAGATTGTATCTGTCAATGAATAAGTCCTTTTCTAATAGGGCACAGATCCTTCTGCCAGACGTGTTGGAGATAGAGAAGGCCAGCTTTGCAGAAGCAAATCTTGACTAATAGAAAAGGCTCTTACAAGGGATTGAATACTGCTGTCCTCCATCTGAGGATGCTCCACCTGCTACCTTGAGGGGTCTGAAGTAACTGATCTCACAGCATTTGAAAGCAAAACTTGATTTCAGCAGGAGCCTCTCTATATAAAGACTTAGGACTCAGGACTGACTGAATCCCTCTTGAAGAGAAAGATCCACTGAGCATCATGCCATGAAACATCAACCAGGTGATCTCCTCCTCTTGTCAGAGAACCGGTGTTTGGACATTTCCACTGTTTTACTGGAAAAACTCTGGATCTGGAACAAAGTAAGAATAAAGCTTACCAAACTGGGGAGATGACCACCACGAGCAGTTTTTCAGAGATGCAGCCAATCCTGCAACAAATCACAGGATTTGTAGTCAGCATCAAGGCCACAAGCCGACATCCATCAAGCTGTATGATTTGGCCACGGGACAGTGCATATATCTGCATGCCAAGCAAGGATTCCTGCCAGTGCCTAATGTCAGGCTGTTTATTTCTGTCCGGATTAAAACCAGTTAGAACATCAAGCAGCAAAATCAGAGTGTAACCGTGGTTTAAATGAAGTAGTGGAGATCAGAGAAGACTGAAAATTAATTGGCCAATGGCTTTGTTATAAAGAAGGGAGGCAAGGAAAGAGAGAGTGATGGAGTTGTTTTGTTTCTGGAGCAGAGGAGGGGCAGATTTGTTCCCTATTCTCCTGTGCAAAAAGAATATTTTAAAAGCTTTTAGGAAAGAAAAAGCTGAAGAAAGCAAACTGGAAAAGTTTAGGTTACTTGGACAGCTCAATGCCAAACATTGTTGTTTTGCAGAAAAAAACAGAAAAAAACAGAAACTGCCCATAAAAGGAAAATTAAATGAGTCGGCCTGTCCTCTCTGGTCTTAGTGTGGACTTAGTGCATGGATTCGTGCATGTTATACTTTTGCTAAGTTCCCCCGAAGGCGCCACCCACACCTCTTGCACCAGACTGTTGCATAGAGTTGCCGTGAGGTGCCAGACGTCGGGCAAGTTCACCCCAGAAGGGGCTGCAGGTTGGTAACAGTGCTCTGCCACTTACAGGCTGCACGAGTACGATGATGTTACACTGGGAAAGCCCTTTGAGACCCTCTGGGATGAAGAACATGAAGAAATTGGATAGCTCTATGTGTCTAAGTCTAGCTCTGTCTTATTTTTGGGAAAGGCCACTGGAGACTTTTTCAGGCATCAAGAGACAAGAACATGTCCTCATTGACCAGCGCAGGGAGGTCAATCCCAGGAGCCATTAATGGTCACTAAAGCCAGGGACTTTTGATGGTGTTGGTGCGGTTCCTGCTGGAGGCTTGGAAATGTCCCCATTCTGGTGGTTCAGCAGAAGCAAAACTTGGAGAAGACTGGTAAGATGTTCAGTGGGGGCAGGAGACATGAAAATGAACCATGACCATTGCCTGTGCGCTCCCCACTTCGACATTTGGTCCTAGTTTTCATCACATCCATCGGCCAGACTCCACTCTGCAGGGCACAGAGCCAGCTCCTCTTGAATGCGGTGGGTTTGTGCTTCTGGAAGGGAGCATGGAGCTTATTGCGACTGCTGAAGGTTCATTGTGTTTCTCATGGTGGCAAGAGCTGGTTGTCCACACTCTGCTGCCGGTACCCCGTTATTTCAGCAGTGTTGGGTGGCTGCCACTAAGAGGCAAATTCATCCATTAGAGAGCTGGGAGAAACCCCAGGGGATGCCTGCTGTGATCCTGATAAAACACATGCTGCCAAGAGGAAAAACCCAGCCTTTGTTCGTGAAGGAGGGACCAAATCCTGTCTCCATACCCCTCCGTTATTAGAGACTGCCAGGCCCAACACTGGTGTCCGACTGGAGCAAGCCACTCGGGTCCTCCTTGTCCCAGCGGCACTCGCAGCCTGGCTTCTAGCATCTCCCCGCCGGCAAGTAAGATCCCAAAGGAAAGTCAAACCTGGACTTCACAGCAAATTAAATGGAACGCAACTGAATCGCAACTGTGATGCAAAACATCATTTTGCCGGACGAAACGCAGTTTCCACAACCTGGTTTTAAGGAACAGTATTACATATAGATAGATACACTATGCTAGATCTTGAGAAAAAAATAAAGAAATATGCTAAATAAACTAAGACATACAGTATAGGGGATATTCTGATCAACAAACCAATCACCATTAGAATCAAAAAGTAAACCAGCCTTTCACTTAGGACCCTAACAACATTTCTCAATGCACTAAGTACATTTTAAACCATGCAAGTTTACACAAACATCTTAACTAGGTTTTTTGTTTTTTTACTTTTTAAAACACCAACATTATGCATTTCTTTGTTAATTATATTGGTTAAAGTTGCAGCCGTTCACTGCCAAATATCAGATACATCATATACATATTTTTATACAGAATCTGGACAACACAACATTACACAGCCTAAAGAGAGAAAAAAAGATTATTTGTTCCTTTGTTTGTTTGTTTGTTTTTTTTCAGTTTTGTAAAAAATATGAAATGATGATAGGAAGGATGGAGAAGGTGTGGGGAATCTTCTACCAAATTAAAGGATTATATCAAAATAATTCCCAAATCACAGTACAACAAGGAAAAAAAAAGGTTTGAACTCAGCTCCACATTTAAGATTCTCTTAGCTAAGAAACAAGACTTTACACACAGAATGTATCAGTATTTAAAAATAGAAAGAATTGCAACACCATGCTGTCTGATTCCAAATACATCTTATTTAAAAAAACATTTAAAAAGGGGAAGGGAAAAAAAAAAAATCAATAAACTTAGTGATTGCAAAGTTATCTCGTCGGTTTGGATTTCCTACCTACTCGCAATGCATTGCTGTGCGATGGAGCTGGACAGCCAACGTGGCCAGAACAACGCCGGAATAAAGAAACGTCCTATGATAGGGGCAGCTGGAACTCTGAACGGGATCTGGAACCATCCAAATGGTTTGGGGTCTTTTGTTTTTCCTTCTGCTCGGCTTGTTCGGGCACACCTCCTCTGAACAAGAGCGGGGGGTGACCTGCTTGGTTCCCATGGCCATACCCTGCCCATCGACATGTAGCAATGCATGTGGTTGATTAGACGGAAAGGAAACAGAACCCGGAAATTAACCATGGAGGATGCTGTCGTTGACACGGTAAGTATACAAAAATGCTAAAATTTCAGATATAATCAAAGATACAAAATCAGTTCTGACAAGAGGGTTTTTTTTTTGTTGTTGTTTTTTGTTTGTTTTTTAATAGTAACCATTACAGTGCAAGGTTTTTAAAGTTATTATTACAGTAAAAGGTGTGTATCTGGTTTTACAGTAACTGTATCACTGATTTTTGTTATGTATAGTAGGTCCCTGATGTAAAGTGTATGCACCAGTTTGAGAGAAAACCCCGCACAATAACGGCTCTGTAGCTTTAAATACATTTTTTTTAAACAGATACAAAATAACACATCAATTTCACAATTTCACAAGCACGTACTTTTGCCTTAATAAAAAGCATGAAAACTTTGTCGAAACCCCGACATTTAAAGAAATGTAAAAACCGTTCAATGAGGGACGCAACTGTGTGTTTGAGTCACGGCATTCTGCCACCCCACTGAGCTCCTGGAGTTCACAGGTGATTCTGTGTCATCAAACTGGTGCTCCTCTCACTTACCCACCAGTTTCTGGCCAGGCAAACTGGTGTTCAGCTTCCCACAGCTGGGATTTGAGTTTGTGCATTTAACGTTATAAATGGTCTACTTTTTGCATGGATGAGTTCCCTTAAAGAAGGATGATCTGCACTGGCCCCGTGACTCCAAGCCACAGATGTTTTTGGAAGAGGCTCTTTCTTTTTTGAAATTATCAAGATGAGATGCAAATGACTGCGGCCCTGGCAATAACCCGCTGCGTGGAACTAACTCAAAGAAGATGCTCAGCTCCTACCTCAAAAAGCCAACTTCACAGCTAAGCAAGCAGGCATGTAGAACGTACCACGAAGGAGGCAACTGAGGAAATCGCTGGGGTGAAACCGAATCCAACCCCTTGATTCAATGGAGTTAACCCAGAATTGCCTTAGCGCACCCGACTGCCCTGTCTCTGTGGGCTCAGTGAGAGCAGCTGAGGTCCCACAACTTTATACTCGTGCCTACTCTGAAAGTACAGCAAAACATCCCAGTGCTCAGAGAGGAACCATCACTGTGCTGCTTCTCTGTCACTCGTGGCACACTGCTACGATACATCTCCCCTGTCTTTGTACATCTCTCCATCTAGCCTATCACATGCCCTACACGTACACCTATGAATTAATGGCTTACGGCAACCAGCTTTGACTTTCCTGAGTTAAACAAGCTTTAACACAGTAGAAGCACGATGGTAACTTGCTACGTTAGTCAAACACGTTGATTTTACTTTATAACTGACTAGACTTTTATCTAAGCAAGAAAACACGGTAATCAGAAAATAGTCAGGAAGATCTGAGGCTGCAGGTTAGGTCACAGCTCCAAGAAGAGGTATCCAGCTGACTTCATAACCACCTAAAGTACAGGCTTACAGCAGAAATGTCCCTGTCCCTTGAAGGTATTTCAGGAATTTATTTAGTGCTTGATTCTGCAATTTCTACCTCCTCAAGTTGCCTTTACTCAGGTAAATAGGATGAGTTTCATCTGAGTTCAAGTTACTCACCAGAAAATTAGACCCAAAAAAGTGGTGTAAGATATGTGGGATGAATTCCTCTCCAAAGGTGCCTGTCTCCTTCCACTGATGGTAGAGGAAGCAGATGCGAAGAGGTTAGACCAGGCACTTTAACTTTTGGCAAGTGAAAGTTAAATGGGATTAATCCCTTTTTCAACTTCTCTCCCCACTCCAAATGGCTAGGTAAGTAAATATACAATACTCAGGTGGGAAAGGCTGCAGATTTACTTAGAAGGAACATTTTATATTAAAAGAAAAAAAATCTCACATTTTGAAAGTTTCATCTGCGATCTTCAGCTAAATGAAGTCCCAGCCAGAGGCTGGAGGAGGCTGGATGAATATTATGAGCTCAATGCAGATAAAGACAAATGTTTTTTCCAGGGTCTTCCATCCCTGCCTCCCTTTAGATTTTATTCTGAACACTTGTGAGACTGTAAGAAACAGCACGAGCCCAGCACAAGAGATGCTTTTGGTTTTATCAGCGGCCACACATCAGTTCTGCCAGATACTACGTCCTCCCATCAGGCTTGACTCCACCATCCCTCCTCACCTCCTCATTGCAAAGCCCCTCCATGTAAGAACCCGCACCTCTCTCACAGCACACCTCGATCTTGGCCTGAGGAGCTCCTCCACGTGGCAAACCTGCCACTGCACCTTGGTTACCTTATTTTTAAAAACTACCTTCTTTTTGAGAAGAGCCGGCCTTTGCTGGTGCAGGCTACCTAACACCATGGGAGCTTGTATCAATCTGTCTCATAGAAAAGTAAAAAACTTGACAAAATCCCTGGTCAGAAGGAACGCTTATCCCTTTAAAGGGGAAAGGTTCAAGGATTACACATATTCTCATCACAGTGCTCCTCTACCCTGGGCTTTCCTTAAATGAGGCGTTCCTCTCAAAGCTTGATGAGCCAGTGGAAAAGCAGTCAAGTACGGAGGCATGTGCTAGGTGTGCTGCCTCACTGCAAGAGGCGTTCCTTTAGCTATGATCATTATTCTAAAGCAAAAATCAATTTAAAAGACAAAGATAAATTCAACAACAACAACAACAAAATCCTTGTAAAAGGGAAAGCACCACTTCTCCCAAACTCCAAGCAACAAGACGACAGCAAACCACAAGCCTAACCCAAAAAGGCTGAAAAGTCAGGATGTCCATGAAGACTTCCTTACTGCCTACCCAGAAAATACTCAGATGCTCAAAGCACAAGCTCCCAAGCTAGAAAAGAAGTGGTCAAAATCTGATAAGCCAAGTTGCTTAAAATCAGACTATGTAAAGCTTGGGGATGCGAGACTGTGAGGCTGGTTGAGAGGGGTAGGCTTCGTTATTCTAGGATACAACAAAGATCTCTACTGTCTGCAGTAGTTTTGCCCCTTGGATGTTAACGTCTGAACTTCTCCGATGAACTGCAGATGGAAGAAGGACAACAGGAATGTTGCCTTTTTCTTACACAGAAGAATTTGCTGCATGATTTGTGAAAATAGCCTGTGATCTCCACATTGTGTTAGAACATCACCCTTGGCTCCTTTTGTAGTCGGTGGAAAGAAACAGGTATTTCCAGAGACTGATTCATCTCTCATACTTTAGATAATCTGTGCCAGGAGAGGTGAGTATTATTATCCAAGAATCAAAGAGAAAGTTGAGCAGCACTAACTTGAGTTTGGAGAGTTAACTTTTAGTTATCGAAGTCAGACAAAGTGAATCTTACCAGCAATATTCATTCTCTCCAAGCTCTTAAAAATTCGTGGAGCTGTGGATTTCCTAAAGTACTGACACATTTCAATGCTGTTCTATTCCATCTTGAACTTACCAATCCATCTTGGAGTAACAGCTATCTTAATTTTTTTGTTCCTTCATTTCATGCCAGGGCATCACAAGCTTCTTTCCCGCAGCAGTTGTCAGAACAGTCCCTCTCATCTAAACGCATCTGTAGTTTGTTGTCCCAGTTGGGTCACCTGTGTGCAGCCTTTGACTGTAGTCTTAGCCACTGGCTTTGGCAACCGAATGCGTTTTGTTCATTGGGTCATGCAAGGACACTGGCTGCTGGAGCAGCTCACGGCATCCAGATTCCAGCAAGATGTCTACAAAGAAATCTGGAAGATCTGTGATTTATGGAACACAGGGAATGTCTCAGCACTGGATCCTTGATGTTGCTCCAGTAAAACCTCTGGAAGACGAGAACAAATGATGCCATTTGTTCTGCCAGAAAAAAGATGTCAGTTTTGTGCAAGAGAGACAGTTACACTGAAAGATTTCCTCTCCAACTGAAAGGTGGCAGACGTTGCAGTTCGAGCCCTTGAATTGTTTTTATATGTCGCAGTAAAAACCTGGAAGAGGTGCTGAAGGACCTTAGAGTGCCCCTTTGGAGGGGCTTGGCAAGCTGATCTTAGTTGCTTGAGGCTGTGCTACTGCGTGCTGCAAGCTCATCTGAATTAACAAGCTAAGCAAAATTGACTATGAGCAAGTCTGGATAGAAGATCAAGACTGAAAGTGGCTAGAGTTTCAGCAGGTGACACTTCTCTCCTGAAACTCTGAGTTGGGGAAGAAGATAAAAACTAGATTGTTTGGAAGTGCCACTGGAGAAATAAGGTGTAAACTGGCCATAAATGTTCCAATGAGATGTTTTGCAGAAACAGGAATTGTAATGTCACCAACTTAACTCATAATGTTGAACATGAGAAGTTCTTTTTCTTCCACACCCATAAAGAGTGTAAGAAACAGAGGACCACCTTGACAGGTAAGCAGTCTGCAGAATACACTTTAAAAATTGATTTTAATGTTGAGACACTGGGACCCTCATTATCTGAACAGAGACCGATGCTTGCATTTGAGTTAGTATCTTGGACTTCTTCTAAAGTCAAGACAGACACAGACATTTCTAGGACATGATTCATCTGACAAAGTGCAGGCAGCTGCTTTACGACAACAGGAATTGCATCCCAGAAGCGTATATTCCGTTGTACAGGCTGTAAAAGTGGCCTCCATTCCTTAATCTACTCATGTGGGGCATCCACACTGTGGATGTCTAAAGTCAGGTGAGATGAATACCGCCTTAGATTGCAAAGATATTCATTTTTGCATCTTTTTGCCTTCCAAAACAGCCGGGATGTTATGGAGCAAACAGAAAGCTCAAGGACCAAGGAAGAGATCCTATTTCTAGTGGAGACTCAGTTAAAATCTTAAAACTTCAGAGGTTCCTACTGGAGCTCTGTGGGAGACCTTTTCAGTTCTTGCTAAAGAGCAAGGGGAAGAAATAAAATTGCCCTGGGAGAATGACTGAGTACCAATATCTTGCGTCACATGTATCCATGTAAGGTACAGCCGGGTGACTAACTGTCATGGTGATGGAGACGAAAGACACCTTAATAAAGAAAAGTAAATAAGCCATGTACTAAAAGCTTATGTTATTGCTGCTGAGACAAATTTTCAAAGAACTAAAATGGCAGGGTATTCTCATAGTGTCCTTCTTAGTGCCTACAAAAGCTAGCAACCTAAGATCCTACCATGATACCGCAGCATGGACACAGCTAGGGGAAGAACCTCTGACTGCACACTGGGCTGCTAAAGCTTGCAAGTTTGAAGGACATATCTTCTGAAACTCCTCAAGCAGCTAAATAAACTCTAGATGTAGCCATGGGACATGAAAATAACTAGACTCTAGTCATTGCTTAAACAGTTTTTCAGATTAGACCAAATGAGAAGTGAGCAGAGAATCGTTTTTTCAACTAGCTGGTACATCACATGTATCTCAAAGCAAGTAGGCTGGAAATGGCAGTGCTAATGGAACAGCAGAGCTAAAGAATTTTTTGTCCAATGTCCCATCACGAAGGCTGAAGCAACAGTGGGCTCCAAGGAACATCTCCATTGGCAATTTCAGCCAAATAGGTCGATGCAGAGAAAGTCATGACTGAAAGGGTTGTGTCAGAGTAGTGATGTTGTACATCAACAACGTGGAGATAACTGCACTGCTGTTATCTACGTTCACCTACATTCCTCACTGATGCCAACTGCTCTTTCCTGCATTGGCTTGAAATGCTCCATTTTTAAAAAAAAATACCATTTTTGGTATAATTTTTAATACCAGATTCATTTCAGCTGTCTTTTTTTCTCCACGTAAAGCAGGCATTTCTTTTCTTGAGAAAGGAACTGTACCGCTCCAATAAAGTCTTATGGGTGATCTCTTCTGTTTGAATTACCTGTATTTGGCTGATATGGATCAAGATTGCTTGTGTCATGATACAAGAAGAGGCATTTGTTTCCTCCAATAAAAAAGTTTCATATTTTCAGAAAAAAGTAATAATGCAAAAGCACTAAATACACTGATGCACTGACGGAGTGAGCAAATACAAGTGATCCAGAGAGATGTGCAACCATCTGCTTGACCAAATCTGGGAACTCTTAACCCAATCTCAAGTTGCCGTGCCGAACACCTCCCTACGGCTCACTTCTTTAAGCGCTCTTGGCTGTGACTTTTGAGAAAGCCCAAGGCTGAGTTCCCAGCGAGCATTGGAGCTGAGGAATTATTTTGGGAAGAAGGCAAACAATTGCATTTTAAATCAGTCGGACCAGGGGGAAGCAATCATTCCCCTAGCCTGAAAAATAAGGAATTATTGCAAGAAAATGCAGCCAGCTCTGAAGCTGCTGAATTCTGCAGAAATATCTTGCTTGTTGGAGGGAAATGCACATAGACACAGCACCTTTTACACCATTAAAACTCATGCAGCACTGTGGAGTCTTTATTTTTTTTTTAAAAAAAAGCAAATGTAACAAGGCCATATGCTGTCCTTGAGGCTCTGTTGGCAGGATAACAAAGGGAAGGCATGGAGCAAAAAAAGTCTGGGCTCTTCCTGGAACATACTGATCCCCTCAGCTCCCACGGAAAGCAGGGATGGTATTTTTGGACTTAATAAGAAACCTTTGGCACCTTGCAAAGTTGAAGTCTCTTGCTTTAGTGTGTACCCTGGAATAAGAACAGGGTGCAGGCCTTAAGGATTAAAAGGGCCACAAAAGAATGACAATGCTGAGACAAAAACCATTGTAAGACATTTCTAAACACTTCCTAGTCATGTGTTGGTAGCTGGCATAGTGTAAGGTAATACAAGAGGCATGGTTTAAAGGGGGAGGTATTTTAATAATAAAATATATATTTCTAGTAAAAGATATGATCTCTCCCTCAAACCTTGCCTCTTATTAAGCAGGGACTTGGTTGCAGGTCTAGTCTAATATTACCTCCTCTTGCCTATCACACCATAGCTTGTCATGCCATTTAACTGGCAGCTGGTGAGGTTCATGTTAACTACAGCTATAATAAACAAAACACTGCCAGGGCCCATGCTTTCCCCCTGTGGGAGTCTCCCTTAGCCTCCAAGACAGGGTGACCACAACCAAAGTGCCTGTTGTCTCCAGACCCCCTGCTAGATCCTCAGGTAGGGGATCGTTCGGGTCAATGCTAGCTGTCCCCAGCCAAAACCGTGTCAAGGACCTCGCTTACAACTGAACAATATTGACAAGTGAGTGCCAGTGCCTGTACCCTGGTCCCAGACTGTTTAATTTATTAGCGTGGACATAGACAAGGAGCCCAACAGGAATGGGATAATAAGCTGTGGCCCTTATCAAGTCTAGAGCTTTTACATCTTCAGAGCACACCCAAATGTCATTCAAGCCCTCACCCTGCATCCCAGTGGTAGATAAAGAGCATGCTAGATCATGAGATGAGACCCCAAGCAGCTCCACCAGCAAGGTAGTTTGGTTGTTCGTCTTGAAGACTGAAATTGGCTAGGCAGTACAATGCTCACCTGGTGCCCAGGCAGATCTCTAAGAAATTCATTGCCAAGTGATGTCATCGGTGTTGAGCTAATGAACCAAAGAGGGACTGGCACCAAGAAGAGCCGAGTGTCCTCACAGGTAATGTCATTATCACTTCAGAAAATTAATTTAAGGTACGTGTTTGAGACCCAAGCCAGCCTCAGAGATGGGGCAGGCCCACTGAGTAGGGGGAAGATTATCATTTCAGCATCTACCAGGCTTTCACCTCCTCCTTGTACATCTAGTCAAGGTTACAGTCAGGCAGGACTGTGGGCTGGATGGCATGACCTCTTTGTGATTCCAGACTAATTCTCTTCAGGTTTAAGATGATCCATCACTTCTTCGAACAATCACCTTTTCCTGACAGTGGAATGGCCATAACAAAGGTTCACAGCTGCCACTCCAGGCAGTATGTCCTTAGCCCCCTTTGCTAAGTAACTCTATATTTCAGAGAAGGATTTAAATGGGCTAAAATTGGAGCACTTTTTCTATATATTTTAAGCTCTGGTATCTTTTGTAGGATCTTCTGATGGTGCACTGGTCTCCCCTTCAGCATATGAGCCTGGGCATGTCCTGATGCCCGACCATGCAGCCATTAAGGGACTAGGAAGCCCTCAAACCATGGTTTCACCTTCATACCTTGGATGCAAGTCTGCATCTTAACAGCATGGACATCTCCCTCACCTGCTGCCAACCATCTTGACCTGACCTGAGCAGTGAGTGAGCCAACTCTGACTCTCTGCAGGGCTCTGTGCCTCCAAACCTCAAGAGATAACCGAGAGAAAACAAGAGTCCCACAGGTGAAAGCCTCTGTCAATGCTCTGCTGCCTAAAGGATCTCAAGAGACCCTTGATCCAAATCAAATGAGTTTTGGTTTCTGTAAGGGCTCCGTTGCCAAAACCTGCTCAACCCTTTACCCAAATCTTCTCTTTAGTAAGCGAGACAGCAGAAGACGTTCCCAATGCTATTATATTCACTTGTTATAACCCATCTGTCATGAAACGGTCAACAGAGAGGCAAGTCCCACTCAAATAGCACACCCTTCTCAGCAATGCATGCTGCTGCTCTATGCCAGGATAAATGTTAAGTCAGCTCCACTGAAGCTGGTAAAGCTCTCCCACATTTACCGAGTTTAAGTAAGAGGAAAACTTTGCTCATGATACAGCTGCCAAAATAAATGGGACCTTTATAGAAACGAACAGTCTTACCACCTCGAAAAGAGCAGATAGCACACCAGTGATCATGGGGCTAGAAGAACCACTCTTTCCTCCACAGAGTTATTGCACATGATGGAAGAGACACACAGAGCTTCTCAGTAAAGCAGAGCCGATGCTACAGAAGGACACAAAACCTTGAAGTCAGCATTAGCAAATCGTCATGATGCAATCACAGTAGCAAAGCAAGAAGAAGATGTGACAAGAAAATGCTTCCAGGACCAAAACCAAAGGCATCCCATTAGCATCAACGGAAATACTTGTGGGAATAAGGGAAGAAAATCTGGGCTCCTTTCAGCCAAAGAGATGAAGAAGAAGAAATGCTGAAGACTTTCCCATTTCATCAAGCAACCCACCAGCCCACTGAACATCTGAGGACACCATTAATGCTACTTCAGACACTTGCTTCATCCAGCACCTGTGCCTGTAGCTGTGGAGTGCAACAAGGATAAGCCTGCCCCCTCGTTAACCTTTGCAGCGTGACCAAATCAGATCCACAAGTGATTTGCACGACCCAGTCTTTCACAAACCACATTTTACTGCAGATGTGATAAAACCCAAGCTCTCTCTTCCATTTGTTGGATAGACTCTTTGTCCCTCAGTTGAAAGGAAACCTTTTTGACTTTACAGTAGGTCTCAAAGAGAATAACCAGCAAGTACAAAATCAACCCTATTTTTAAAGCAAATAAAGAACAAATAAGGCCAGGAATTCTGCACGATTTCTGAGCAGAAATGAAACAGCTGCGTCTCTCCATTTTGCCTAACGCAAGATGATTAATGAACAGATATAAAGCATTATATATTTCATGTCAAAATTTTGGGTTTATAATGTTCGGATAGGAAAAGAATGAAATAACATAATGGAACCTTAATAAAATTATAACAGTTTAACGATAATTGTGCTTTTTGGTATCTCAAACCCCTCAACCTTCATAAAGTCTCATTATTTCAAAATAAACCTTTCAAAAAGCTCAGTAGAATGACAAAATGCTCAAATTCAAACACACACTTTGGAAGCATACTTTTCATATAGATATTTTTCTCATTGTTAGATTTTTTTTTTCATATCAACTCCAACCTGTAATTCCATCTGCTATACAATTTCATGAACACATCTGTATTTCATTCCATATAGACAAAATACTACACCATAAAAATAGAAATAGCTGGGAACAGGCAACAAAAATAATAAAAACAAACCAAAGACCAAGCCAGATTGGTACAGACACCAGATCAGAAAGAGGAAAAAAATGCTGTTTGTACTGAATAATTGTGCCAATTTCAGAGTGAAGGCTGTGCAGAAGGGGTTTTGTGAAACCCAGTCTAAATATGTGTTTTGCAGTCCTGTCTTGTGCTTTAGGTAAAATCCAGTAACATTTTCTCCACTGAGATTTATTCATGTTTGGGTTTCATTTCCTGCATCTTTCTTTTCTTTTTTTCTTTTTTTTTTTTTTTTCCCCTGATGAAATAGCTGGATTTAAGTTCAGTAGTATTTTTTCCCCTTGCTTTAAAAAAAAAAAAAATCTCATACACCATTTGTCTCTAATTTTTTCTGGTCACTAATTTTTTGTTTGCTTTGACAAAGCAGTGGGGGGAAAATATTACTTTCCCTGCAGTCTGTTGCAAAGGAAATGGAGAGGATTCCCCTCATCCTGCTCCCAGTAAAGTCAATGCTTCAGATCCATGGAAATGTTTTCTAATTGAAGAGAGTCTCAGCATTTGGGGCTCAATGCTTTTTTCTAATTCCCGCCTATGGGACCAGCGTGGGGGTTGAGGAAGGATTGCACTGGGCAGATGTTGGCTTTGTCCCCTCACATTTTAAGTGGCAGGATCAAGCTGTGAGGCTCTCGGAAAGGCTTTACTGGGAATAAACAGATGAGAGGTCCCGTCCACCTCAACAGTCCTCTCACATGGTCTTCCACACGCTGTAGGACTCAACCAGCATTTCTGTGCTGGATGTTGGTCATCACTGTATTACTGGCTAGTCACTGGGTCCTAGGACATTTTCCATCACATGAACATAGAAGAAGTAGGCAGAGTCCTGCTCACTGTACCAGGAGCTCCTACCTTCCTCACCCCTTCCATTGACAGCACAAGGTACCATATGGCTCAGGATAATGCACATGACCAAAAACTGAGACAGTTTTCACTTGCCAGGATGGTATTTGTGCACTGACAATGGGACTCATTGAACTTGGTTTTAAGTCCATAAAGTTGAAGTATCTAATGTGAGCTCATCCTCTCAACTCCATCCACAGAGATGGGGAGAGACAGCCGTCCTGAAGGAGACGCATCCCACATGCCTTAGACAAGCGTCTCAGCATGGAGCTAATTGTCCTAGGGAACTTTTTGTCTCTCTCCATTCCCATAGAAAGGACCTGGATTCGTGATTCTGGGTCAATGACTGCCATTAGACACACAACTTCTCAACGGCTAGAGTTCATTTCGATGAGTGTGGTCCCCCTGCTCAGGGAAGGGCCACATTTCAATTATTTCAAAGAATGAATCCCCTCTTCACCCAGATGGAAACAGATGAACATATTTTTCTTTCATCAGTCCTAATAGCCCCTGTTTTTTTGCTCCCTCTCCACCTTCTGCCAAATTCGATGTTAAGATCCGGCAAACCAAAATTGAAAGATCAGGACTGCAAATCATTTTGATTCCAGTTACAAACAGGCTGTATTGGGGTGGGGGGTGGGGGGGAAAGTAACCAATTCATGTTTGACAATTCTGGTGTCTATCTCACATCTCAAAAATATCACTTAAATGGAAAAGTAACAAAAATAATAGCCATTCACTCATGAACACAATATCGATTCTAGTGTACAGGAAAATAGGATCCAGACAGGATTTTACAACTAAGAAGGGAACATTACAATAAAGATTATGACATTTTATGAATATTCATGTTATAGCTTTGAGCTTTATTGCAAAGCAAAAAATATATATTTGTATATATATATATATTTTTATCTACATATCACCTCTGACATTGTATACAACACTAAATCACAAGAAATCAAAGAAATCATAGTGAGGTAGATACAAAACAAAGGGATGTTGAAGAATCCAGCTGCTAAATTTGGCTTAACGCAACTGTCGTTAACATATGTATATCCAACACAGCAGTGAGCTTTGATTCACAGCTTAATCAATGGATCCCACTAACATTGATCTTGATATTGATATTAGAGCCCATTTAGAAATAATGTCATTTGGAAAGCAGGGGGGAAAGGGGAAAATAAATCAGAAGCATTTCCTACAAACTAGTCATCTCCAAGGGAAAATTTTCCATTCATTTTTCATGACTTTTAGTGTTGATAAAACAGGTCTGAGAAATAGCCTGTGTTCTAAGGGTACTGGTAGTCCATGAGGGCAGACAAAGAGGGAGGACTCCACAGCAAGGGGAATCTACTGGGGTTGAACATAAACAAAAGAAAGATAAACCATTTCCCCTCCCTTTTTGATGGCCAAGGGGAAACAGCACACCCTGGGAACGCTTGAGGCTACGTTCACCAACGTATGCTTGTGAATATCAGCTTGGACTTGTTGATGATGGCCAACAAAACAAGGCTTCGGTAGAAGAGCAGCCCCTTGATGGATTCTGTTGCTCTTTTCAGGCAACAGCAGATACGTGGCAAGAAAAACGGTACCACTGAAGTGACCGGGCGTTGGTGTGACCGGTGTTGGTACCTGGTGGGATTTGGCTGCTTGGTCTGCACTCCCACAAGGCGACTTGTTAAGGCACCTGGATGACTGGGGCTCTTCGGTTAATTCTCATCACAATAACTTGGGAGGGATTTGGAATAGCCTTGGGCTTCCCGGCTTTTAAATTTAGTCTATCAATGCAGGACAATATGTACCTGGTGCTTTCACAGGAGGAAGAACATGAAGATGAGAAGCAGTGGGTTTAACTAGAGCAAGGGGGAACCAGCTTGGACACAGGAAAACCTTTCCAAAAAGGTTGAGCATAGGGATGGTTGGTAAAAGCTCTTCTTTGGGCCATTGGACCAGCTTCATCCATGAGGTGGCATGTGCAGCAAAGGAAGGGCATGACACCCTCATATCCCAGGATACAGGAGCCATGTGTTTTCAGGGATGTAAGGAGCTCTCAGGTGCTTTACGTGAAACACAGACAAAACCAGGTTTGAAGCTCTGGACTAGACAGCCCGTTTGCTGTTGCTCTAATATCTCCTAATCTCGCAAAGGTAGGAAATGGTGCCCCGGAAGGAGCATGATTCCCCAGCTGATCTGTGAACAGTGGCAATCTGAGCCTCACTCTCATGTCATTTACAATGTCATGGTTGAATTAAAGAAAATGAGGAGAATTGACCAGAACAGATTGCTAATGAGCAGGGGAAGAAGCCAATGTGATTGCTACCAGCTCGCTATGTGAATCTACTAAACAAGTCACTGTTGTAGCCCAGATTTTACTTTTTGCTTTTCACTTAGCCAAAGAATGACCTTGTCCTTTAGGAAAACACACAGAAGGTCATTGCTTGTGTATTAATTTTCAAGGGGTTTTTTGTGAACCCCTAGAGTGACAAGAAGACTGTCACAGAAAGGGTGTATGACTAAAGAAAATCAAATTCCCCCTCTGTTGGGTGGGTCTCACTCTGAATTGCAGCCTGATACCCTTCAGTCCTGGGAGGGGACTGCCCGATGTGGTTGTGCCACTTTGGCAGAGGCTGGTGAGAAGCATGGAGCTACGCTGAAGGAGATAACTTTGAACGTTTGCTGGCAGAGCGGAAAGAGGACAAGTCTCGCAGTAAGCCATGGTGCAAAATGTTTTGGAAGCATGGTAAATCCTGTCCACTTTTGGTGGGATTCAACTCACCTAAATGTAACCAGCTAAAGGGCACACAACAGATCTAAACTGGAAACCAACTCAGATGAATCCCTCCCTGGAGGTATCTTGCTGTCTCTCTCGAGTATGGAAGGGACGTTGCTAACTCGCTGGTTACCCAGCTTTTCTGGCTAAATTAGAGGACTGGATCCCATGCTCAGGCAAAGTACTTTGAGCAAACATCCCCAGCCAGGGGTTTGAGTGTGTGTGTGTGTGTGAAGAAATACGCTCTCTTAGGGTCTGAAAGATGCGAGTGGCTTTATACTTGTCTGCAAAATGAACCTCTCCTGCTGTTTGCCAAACACACTCCTAAAGATTTGTTTTTTCATGTCACAAAAAGGCATTTTGAACTGAAACGCAGGTCTGCTCTTATTTTAACTCTGATGGGTGCATTGCTTTGCTTTGAAGGGGCTGGCTAACCTGGAGAGAAAGAATATATTGCCAGGCATCGTCCATGTGTTCCTTTCCCTTACACAGATTTTCTTGGTGAGTCATGGAAGGAAGAAGCCTTTGCAAGTTACTCCCCTTAAGAAACTGGGGTGTATGAATTTAAAAGATTTTAGCTGTAAGATTATGGATTGAGTCAACCTTGCACTTTAGGTTCCTCTATTCGCTGAATCTAGTAATTAGAAAAGTATCTTCTTTTTTTTTTTTTTTTTTTTTTTTTTTTTTTTCCTTAAGGCTTTAGTACAAATGGCTAATTGGGGCAGAGGATGACTCCACTTGGCCTCCTTAGGTGGGCACCTCTCAGCACCACATTTTCAGGGAAGGCAATTAGGTGTTCTGCCTTAAAGTGAGCCATGGGGGGAAAAAATACTGTCTTTGATTTGCGTGGGGGATTAACCATTAACACAGCCCACAGATGCCTGCATCCTGACGGCAAGTCCAAGGGACAACTATAGCTCCTTGCAAACATCAGCCACAACCAGAGCCTAAAACCTGTCGGTGCAGGTAGATGGAAGAGCCCACGTTTGTACAGGAAGAGCAGATAAGTAGACATTTGAGGCAATACAGCTGTGCTACATATTATACCATTAAATAGACAATGTGTAAGGTGTAAGGCTGAGTGAGGTGTGCTGCAATGAATTATTTAGGTATGAATACTGCTTTCTAGAGAACTGAGTTACATGAAGCACTCACAGGAGGTTTCTGAGCCCACCTGGATTTACAGATCAACCAACTGACTGCCAACGACTGCAGCCATGAGGTTGTGCAAGACAGGAAGACTGCCCCCAGCTTTTCCACTACGGTTGTTTTCAGATCAATGTGGCTTTAACTTCAGTAGGAAGGCTGACACAAAGTTCTTGTTAAGGACTCAAGCACAAAAGACTGGCTGAAAGAAGCACCCGTGCTGCCACAGACTGATGTGGACACTTGTGTTCCCACTGACACGTGGATGAGGTGCCACAAATCTGTTCCTCTCATCCTTCCCACTTTTACTGGTTTCAGTAAGGGCCCTTTCTGTATCCACAACTGTGTATGATACCCAGCCCAGCTGTCCCTTGGTCACTTGGAAGAGCTTCACCGAATCAGGTGTCCAATGAGTCAGAAACGAGTTTTCATCTGCCCTACCCCAGGAAACTTCAGGTCATAGAATCATAGAATCGTAGGATATCTCAAGTTGGAAGGGACCCATAAGGATCAAGGCCATCAGGTCTGCCTGTAGTATGTAGGCGAAGAGTGGGCTAATGGCAGCAGCCCAGGGTTTTACCCTTTGCCAAGTTGTTTTAGTGCCTAGAGGCACCATGGCTGAGGAGAGTCTGATAAATGGATTTGAAGAGTGTCAGCGTGGTGGGCCGTGGCTCTCGAGGATGGGGAAGCCTTGAGTGGAAGGAAGGAGAAGCACAACGGTGCTCATTTAAAACGCAATTGTGAGGGAATGAAGGTCAAACCATGGCCCAACGAGGCAGCAGTGGGCTTCCTGAACAGAAGAGAGATGGAGGACAAGGGGTAGGTTGGTGAAGATCTCACCATAAACTGGCCCAAATCACCTCCCACTGGTATTGAAGGGGACCCTACAGTATTTGCAGAGAGGGACCATGAGTGCAAAGTGCTTAAAGGCTCGGTAAGCATTAGCAACCCCAGTTTGACAGGCACAGAGAAGTGGGAGTGATGCGCTCGAAGTTGCGTGGTGAGTCGGTGGTGGGCAGGGGACATGGCAGCCACATGTCGTGGTCTCATGGTTTCCTGAGCTCATCACTGGATGACCCTGTTTCCTCACCAACACTCTCTCCTCAGCACCCACTGGTAAACTGGGGTGGGGAAAGAAAGGTTATAAAGGCTAAATCCTGCCCTGGGAATATGCACTGTGAATAACAGGGGAGGACAATTTTCTACCTTTCATCTAAGGATAAGGAAGAAGTTTACCCAGTAGAGCCAGGCTATTTATTGTAGCTTGAAAACTTTAAAGAAATACAAACCCTCTAGTCTTATGGTACAGATGGGCATGATCATGTGGTTGGACGTGTGTATATATTATACACACCCTAACATGGACATACGCTATTATATATTTCTATAATATATAATATAGTATATAATACACACACGCACGCGCGCGTGCGTGAGACACTCAAACATCTTAACTCCTCTTAATCAAAACTCTCTTCTTTGAAGGCTGGGTAACACTCACTACATTTTCTATATAGACAACTTTGTACATACAAGTCGTAAAGTGCTTTAAAAAGCGCGTAAAATTTTCTATGTAGAAAACTATATACATATAGCACACACATGTACTAAAACACTTGAAGTTAAGCCAAATTTCACCTTCATCTTCACATCCCCAATACCTACAATACAAAACCAGAATTAAAAAAGAAAAGTACATAAGGAAACAATTTAAAAAAAAAATAATCCTAAAACCCAAGAGAGAGAAAAATGAACCAAGAAACAAAACCAAACCCAAAAACAGTCAACAGAAGCCTGGCACGTAGAAAACATCAATTCACTTAGAGAACATAAAGAGGGTCATGTCCGAACCTCCTTTTTCTTAAAAACAAAACCAAACCAAACCCCTTTTGTTTGTCTGTTTGTTAGCTCTTATCGTTTGAGAAAAGTCACAGTAGCACTCTCACCTTGAACCAGAGTTTGGAACTTTTTGTGTTTCTTTGTACAAAAGAAAAAACGGTTTAGGTTATGGAAAATAGTTGGGAAATTTGAGGTTGGAGAGAGGAGATAGAGAGAGAAACTGGAAGATTGCATAGTTGTGAACAGTGGCTTCTCGTCAAGGTGAAAAAGTGCATCATCTGATAAAATAGCATTTGATTATTATTTTTTGTTCGGTTCCATATGTTTTTTTTTTTCCTCAGTCAACTGTACATGTCACACATGAAAAGGTATATACAGCACACACACATGCTAACATTAAACGTCTGACATTGAAACAGCCATTCTTTAAATGGTCCATCAGAGTTTTTTCCATGCGAATTTGTGTTCTTTTTAAATACATTTTTTGCTACATCCTAAGACCACAAACTTGTCTAAGCCCATCTCATGTAATTTGGATCATCAGCAACACAAAAGGGGAAAAGCACCAGAATGGCTCGGTTTGATCACCAAACCTCTGCTTTGACTTCTCTCTTTTTTATTTTTCATTCCTTCATTCACTGCTGGTTGATTG
>VYXH01006244.1:55472-94475 GCA_013397275.1 Burhinus bistriatus | reverse complement strand
TTTTTTTTTTTTTTGTTGTTGGCATTTGTTTGCTTTAATTTTCCAGAGATGGGAAAAAACAATTGACTTTTTTTTGTAGGTGTTCTTGAGGTAAGAGTTATGCTCAGCACCTGGGGCAGGCAACAAAGCTTTCAAAAGCATTTGAGAAATAAAGTGTGAGCCCAAATGCTGTCACCAATGTCATAAACTAACAAAAAAAAAAAAAACAAAACAAAAATTGAGATGAATATTCCAGCTAAACCTCCCACCCTCTTTCCATCCCTCTTTCCTTTTTCTGAAAATCACAAACAGAATTAGAAGGAAATAAAAGTGACTTGGCACATTCCCTCTTGCACCAGCCAAACAAAAGAAGACAGGTGTTGTGCATTAAAAAGGATGCTTCAAAAGCTTTTCGTGCTTGCTGCCTGCCTCAAGTGCATTTTAATATATGTCTGATCATTTACATTTATATAGGAAATTCATATTTGTTACACTTTATACAGGATCGCTTCATTTTTGTCCTTTTTTAACCTTTTCACTTTTTTTGTTTTTTGGATAAAGAGTTGGTTATAACAATCTACAGTAAGGCTGCACAGGAAGAATTCTGTGTATTTTTTTTTTTTTTTCTCTAAGAACCAAAGTATATAAAATGAGGTTTGATTCTAGCACCTTTTACAGTATTATTGGTGTTGTTCCCTTTAGTAGAAAATACCTTCACTCAACATCTGTTCTATCATTTATCTGTAGTTTCAGCAATACTTTGAAGGTAACGATAAGTGACGATGGACCCAACCCAGCAGTCCCTTGACAAAAAGAAGTCATCTACCCCCCCTCCCCGAAGTCAGGCAGAACTACTCCTGTGAGCAAAGCCAACCGCCGACACCAGCTTCCCTCCTCCCTGCCAGCGAGGGCTGCGGTGCTCGGCTCGCTCGGAGCAGCGCGGGAAACCGAGCATCCCAAGAGAAAAAAAAAGAATACACCAAGTTGATGTCTCGCTGGGGAAGGTGAGATGGAGAGGCTCGCCAGCGGGTGGTTTTGCTAGCTGGGAAATAATGCCACTTGCCACCCGGTGGATTGCATCACCTTGGCGCAAAGAAAAGGCGAGGATGCTGCCTGGGGATGCCACTCCGCCGACCTCACCGGCCTCCTTTCCCGGCAAGGGGAGACCTCCCCATAGCACGGTAGGAGGAAGATGTCGCCTTGCGGCATATGCTGGCGATGGGGAGAGCTATTTGGAGAAATTGCTACGGTGTGAAAGAGCAGCCTTCACGGAGTGCGTTTCTGGGAGCAGGGAGGAGAGCAGGGAGCCAGAAAAATGAAGACGGGAAAGAGAAGCTCCTTGCCAAGGCTGTAACGCTTTACAGGACGTTGAGCTGTTGGTTTCACTCGAGCAGTGTATAAACCTGCAGAGGAATGGTCCATTCCCCATACAGTGGCATCAGAACCTCAATTATATATATATAATTATAACTATAGCAATATATCTATCTATCTATCTATCTTTATATATGTATACATTAAAGTCTGTTACTGCACTGGCACGTAATACAGAGGAAAAGTACTGGCGTTGCTCTTGATGCAAGTGGTTGCCTTGACTGAAGTCCTGTGAAGGGTAAGCACCACAAGAAAAGGCACCACAAGGTTTTGAGAATTGAAATGTCGCTGCCCTAACATAGCCGTCGTCAACAAACATAAAGGGCTTTTTGGACTTAATGAGGGCAGGTGGGGCCAGACCGAATTCTGGCCTCGCTGATGGCAGAAAACCCAGGGCATTCCCAGAAAAAATAGTGGGGTTCACGCAGGGTGGCTGGTGCCTTGGTGAAATCGAGACCAGAATTCGGTCTTTTAAGGGGCGTGTTGATTTCGCGAGCTCTTGTCTAGCACTTTGGACACTTTTTAACAGCTTTCCTAGATTAAAATGACCACATCTTGCCATGTTCAACGTGCTTGCACCAGCGTAAGGAAAGCAGAATTGAACTTTGGACGCGCAAAGCATAATCTAACACAATCAGGGCACAACCTCACGTGGACTGCCTCCTGGGGTGTGCTGGATGCCTTCAGCTTCCACTAAACCAGGGGAAGTCGAAGGCACTCAGCGAGTCTGACCTCATGCCTCTGCAGAACCTTGCCCTGAATGTCGTAATCTGTCACTCCCCAGGAGCCCAGAGAAGAAATTGTCCTGGACAAAGACAACGATCTCGATGGATTTACAGAAGTCCTGCCGGCCTAAGATGGAGATCAAAATCTGCATGTCTAGTTTTCTGAGGTCTTAACCAGTGCTTCTCATTCGCTCCTTACTCAGTCAAAACCTCCATTGCACTAAATATGTGGGTTGTCCCTTGCTCTATTCCTTTTGCTTATAAATTCACACTCAAGCACATACACGCATGCACTCCTTGCCCTCCAAGACACGGAAATTAGAGGAATAGCTGGGGAATAAGACAGAGTACATACTCAGAGTCCTCCTGCGAAATGAGAAGTTGCTACAGACACTGTCTATGAACAATAGGCTTCCCATGCGTAAGGTAATTGCTTGGTGATCGAAAAAGAAAACGAAGAGACTCGCAGGCACTCTATGCCAAGTTAATAGCACCAGTTTTGCATCGTGTTGACACCTGTCAGCGCATCCCATCTAAACCACCGTAGCTCTTCAGACAGCTGCTCACAAGCAGCCTGCCCCTGCTCTCGGCAGCGTTGCACCAAAACAAGGGCAACGCCACCGAGATTGGCAGAAATGCACTCGCTGGACATGAGAGGAGGGTCAGGTCTGCCCTCGGCCACTTGTCTTGACCAGCTCTGGGTTGTTGGAAGTCTCTCCCAAGCACCACGTGTCCAGCTTGCTGGCAGAAGCTAGAAATGGAGTTGAAAAGCCACTGTGAGGGAGAAAAGGAGTTGCCTGTGGCAGGACTTGAAGTAGTTGTCCTTGTTCATTCAGACCTCCTTTTGGGGGTCTAATTTGGATCCCAGTTTCTCTAGACCCCAAGTAAGGATGGCTCAGGCATAGAAGTGACGTAGGAAGGAGCCAACCTCACCCAGTCTAAGTGGCAGATCCTTGATCCTAACTTGGATGGAGAAGCATCTTCACCTGCAAGCCATGCTGGGTCAGAATGGCACTGGAAGGACAACTTAAGATGAATGACCTGGGTCCAGAATGGGCTCAGTTTGGTTAATAAGGCAAGATTCAAGGCATGGGCATGACTAAGTTTCAAGCTTACTTAACAAAAAATGGACTTCTTGCTAGGAAAGCTTATACCATTATTTCTGTCTGACATGCCTGACTGAGAGGGTCAAGGGTGAGCTGACCCCTTCTTTGGAACATTTCCAACCAGACAGGATTTAGGGTGGGAGGATAAGACACAAGGATGCCTGTGGCACGAGATCTTGGGAATGCACCTGATGACCCACGTGCTCTTTCCATCTCTGCTTTCTCCGACTCCATGACAACACAGGACTGTGCTAAATCACTGGTTTCTCAGTTGACTTCCCCGACTGCTTTCCAAAGAGAGAGTGGAGCATTTCAGGGATGAAGAAAAGCACTCCCCACAAGCTTAGTGTGGCATCTTGTGTGGGTTCTGCAAGTCCTCCTCAAGAAACCCAAATTCAGATCAGCCTGCCTCTTCGTCTCTGCTGGGCTACACGGAGACAGGGGAAAGGTGACGTGACGCATTGCTTTGTCCTGCTCTGCCCACCACCACCGAAGGGCTTTTGATGTTACGGTCTTTAAGCACTTCACCAACATTGCCTAAATAATCCTCATAGCCATATGAAGTGGGCTTTACACCTCCCATTTTACAGATGAGGAAACTGAGGCACAGAGCAGTTACATGACTTGCCCAAGGTCACACAAAGAACCACAGTGAAACTGAAGGCTATTTTGTGGCAGGTTCATGTCTCTCTGTGTTTTGGTAAAGTACTTAGCATAAGGGGGTCCTAAGCCTGACTCCAGTCCCAGTGTGCCTACTGCAAGGCAAATGGACAATATTCGGTAGATACAGTTTATTGCATTGCGAAAACATTAGAAGAACCCAGGTGTCCTGCTTTAATAGCTTCTTTTTACCATTTTGTAGTGATTGGGGAATTTGTTCTCCTTGAATAAGGTTTATCTGAGGAATCAAGTGCAAGAGTATTTTCCGGGTTTTGAATGTTAACGAGTTCCAGCAGTGATTAGTCAAATTTCAATGTTTATGGGAAAAGTGGCACTTCTCAAATATAAGTATTTAAATTGTGCTATTCTCTATGGCTGTGCCAATTTTCCAGTACTATCAAAATTCACTAATCAAAAATGCTCCTAGGATGAAAGCTAATTTGAGAAGGTACAGTGAACTTTCAGAATTCCTTCCACCCGGAAGGTGCTCAAGAGTTTTGCAAGAAGTACGTAACTGGTCTGTTCTCCCAGCACTTTCATAGGGTAGACAAAGATCTTTAAACCCACATTGCAACACCTAGGGCAAGTATGGCAGGGCTGGAGGTGGGATCCATGATGGGAGCCAAGCAACAGCCTGACCATTTCCATACCACGTGCCCTGGAGAACAGGCCAGTGGTACTAGGGAATATATTACATCTGCCAGCAGAGACAACCCTAAAATCCCCTTGGCTTTCCCAGCCCATGGCAGAGATGGAGAGAGAACGTGTATCTTCAGGCACCATGACCTTCTGTTTACAACGGTGCATCCAAAAATGTACACCCCAAAGGGATGATATTTCCTTGCAATCAAAAAGTCATTCAAAGCCTCCAAAATATATAGCCTTCCTGTGACAATCTTGGTTTTAGGGGAACACCTCCATGATGGGGCATGCTATGTCAGGTTCCCAAGCACATCACCGTAAGTCTGTGATAGGGAACACACAGGACACCACAGAAGGGCCTCACCCCAGCTGTCATTTCATACTGGTTTCATACCATGGGTAATCACATTGGCTTTAGTGGAATGGTCTGAACTTGGCTCGATGACATGAGTGGAAGTCACCAGACCTCGATGTGAAATAGTCCTTCCCTGAGTAATTTAAACACTTTTGAAACTACTTCCCATTCCCCATTGGAACAAAAGGCTGGAACGCTAAAACAGTTTGCAGAGTGGAAACGTTAGCCAAAACCATTGGGTTTTTTCTGATAGGAAAATGTTTTCCACCAAAAAAAGGTTTTAGAGCCATTTTAGGAGGGGACACATTTTGTAGCTAATGGCAAACTTTGGTGTTCAATGTAAAATCTCTTCCCTCTCCCTTCCCTACATAGAGAAGATGGGGGCCAAGGGATTTGGCTGTGATACCTATTTAGACACTTTTTAGAAAACATCACAGCTGTCCTCCAAATGGCTGCAATTACATCCAATTTAAGGCTTGTTTAATTGCTGGAGTAGTACTAAGAGGTCTATGGATAAGTGAGAACCAGTCCACTCCTCCTGCTACTTACCCATCGTAAAATTGTTGACTGGCACCCAGTCTTCAGCAACTGTTGCAAAGACCAGATCATATGGGAATGGTGTGAAACTAGTAATTGGAGGGGGTCGCCTGGGGTACCCTTGGGGTACAGTTTCTCTTTCAGCAGTGTCAGCTCAGAGCAAGCCCATTGAAGTCAGGTGGCTCCAACTTCAGGCTACTGATATTTCTGCGGGTGCGTGTCCCTACGTGTACTCACATGCCCTCAGAAACTGAAATAAAATCCTGAAGTGAACAGATTGCAGGTGTAATCATCTGGCATTTGTCCTGGATCTTCGCTACTTGGGAAGGAACAGTGTTTGCTTTTAAGGTGGAAGAAGGGGAGGGAAGACGGGGGCGGCATGCAGGTGGTGTTCAGCTGGATCTGAGGGAAGGAGGCTCTGGCACTGGCAGCGAGTTTTATTGGTAAAAACAGCTAGAAAGGAAAATATGAGCTGCTTGTCCTTGTGGCTGATGAACGGGAATGACATCTGGAGAGAAAACAATAATCATTCCCTTTGAGTGGCATTTGGCATTTGAATTCTAAGGGCTTGAAATCAGGTTTGGGGAGGGGTTTAACCCCTGCAAAGGAGGGCCCAGTTCGCTGCGTGTATTAACAGGACTGTTCTCATTGCAATGGTGATACTGGTGGAAGGGGAAACGGTCTCTTCCTCAGCTAAAGCCAGAGAGCACAAACTCCCCGTGTAGGTCAGGGGTACGCTACACTCTGATGGCTCCGCTTGGAAAGAAACTCCTGATTTTGTCCAAGTTTTGCCTGGGTTTTGGCAAAATCTACAAGCTCAAACAGGAAATCTATTATCACAGGTTAAGAAAAAACCCAATAGGGCCCAGTTTGGGGTCCTCCGGCACCAGCAGAAATGACTATTTTTAGCATAAGGAGAGTAAGGATGGACCTGGACATCAATGGAGCTTTACTGATTTGTACTGACACTGCATTTGGCCCTCATTTTTGGTCTGATTTTGGCTTCCAAATTTCTGAAGAAGTGGAAGATCAGGTGGTACAGCATTTCCTCAGAAGGACCTTAAGCTTCTGATGGTCTTTTATCCCTGTTATTACTTTTTTTTTTAAAAAAATAAAACAAAACAAAACAAAACACACAAGGAATATTTCAAACCTGCTTGCAAATCCCAAATTGCTAGCACCTCGCACCAGAAACTACTTTCCTCATCTCAGAAAGCCCTTTGGAATTCACAATGTGTTTATATATATTAAAATATATATACTGGTGCAGTAACGCGGCATGTATGCTTTTCTATATTTCCACAGGACTGTGCATATAGACACAGACATACATGTTGATTAGTCCCTTTAATCCTGAAAATTCATAGCCACCCACTTCACACCATGCCTAATATATAGCAGGAGGAGTTCTCTCTCTCCTCCAGCTTTTTCACCTTTGCAGTTAAAGTAGCCATCGCTGCTGAAGTGGGTCAAAGCGAAACAACAGAGTGCAAGCACAGCCAGGTGTGTTTACTGTTGAACAGTACATTTTCAGGAAAATTAAAGGGCGATTTATTGATAAGGTGAACTTTTTGTCCTTTTTTTTTTTTNTTAATGAAAATTATTCATTATAATTTTTTTTTCTTTTTTTTTTTTTTTTTATATATATATATATATATAATGCCCTCAATACCTTACAGGCTATATCCTATTCAATTCCACAAGGTGGGTGACAACTAGCTTTGAAAGCCGTCTGCATTTACATCTTTTTTTTTTTTTTTGTTCTACTACATACACATGAGACTTTAATTGCTTTCAAAACCACAGTTGCCCTCTCTCACCCCTCTCAGTCCATCCCTGTTCAAGACACAGATGTGTGGTGCTTCGTAGGACAAAGAGGGAAAATCTATACGTTGGCCAGCATTTGGTTGGGTCGAACAAAGCAGTTAGCATAGCACCGAAGGAGTTACATTGCTGTTTTTTTTCCCAGCTTCAACCTTTTTTTGGAACAGAAGCAGTAAAAAGAACCCAGAAGCACTGAGCTGAGTGCTTAAAACAGGGCAAATAAATGGCTCGGGAGAAGAACTGGGAAGGAGCAGACCCAAAGCCGATGCAGATGAGCAGTGGCCCATCTGCAAGAGTTGGGCTTCCGAATTTGCTCTGCCCCAGAGGGAAGATATGCAGCTGCCTGGTTAGTCATGTGGAAGAGCCTGGCCCATGTAGCCAGAAGATTTTGAACTACCTCCCCATGGTGGATATAGAAAAGGGACAGGGAAGGTATGCGGCAGACCAAGACGGAGCTGGAGGAGCAGGGTTTCCTAGCTTCGTTCTTGCTTCATGCAAGGCAAGTCTTGGGTTAGAGAAGACAACGGCTGCCTGAAACACCAGTGCCAGTTATCCAGAACGGGCCAGATTTCACAGTCCTTACTCAGGAGAGAAAACGAGAGCCAACAACAAAACCCAGGAGTTTTGCCTGAGTAAGGAGTGCATGAGTAGACTTCAAAAAGCTTTTCTAAAAGGGAGCAGGGTGTCTTGCCTCGCATCGCATTTCCAAAAGAGACATTATATAATGGTCAGGACACTTAGACAATAAAAACACTTGGCTCAAAACCACAAAAAAAAACCCCAGGCTTTCTATCACATGCTTTTTTTCCCTTCCAAATTATCTGACCGGTGGCAATATTTGGAGCAACGAACTGGATCCCATCCCTCGTTCTAAAGAAAGTTATCCTGGGTTTCACCCGAGTGTCTGGGGGTTCAACCAAGGATGAAGCCACCTCGATAGAAACATAATCAACAGTCAAAACTCCCACTGATGGCAAGGGAAGTTTTGCCTGCGGGAGGACGGTGAAGGCAGGCCTGGTCTAGTTTCTCTAGATGTGGCACAGATTTTTCTCCAGGAAAGTGGGTACTCCGAGAAGAGTCGCGCATGAGCAGCGTTGGGTCTAATTTATCCTTTCACAACCCACCTTTGCCCTTCGCGTAAGGAAATAGTTAAAAAAAAAAAAGCTACTGTACAACTAAGTAAACTGCAATTATTGTGCTGTCTTAGGCAGTCAAGAAACTTAAAAGGCAAAAACAAAAAGAAAAAAAGATTTTTCACATGTTTGAGACACTAATTTTCCCATGCCTACAAGAGTCCTCAGCAAACAGTATACCAGCCTCCCAAATAAGGTCCAGGCTATTCCAAAACAGCGTGAGCAAATTTTTCACTGTATTCAGATGGAAGCTGATGACTGAAAGATTAGTGCACATTAACCGTGGCTGATGAGAGCAACTTTTAAAGAAATTCAAGTATTCATCAGTAATCTGTTCGGTTCAGAAATACTTTTGTGATCTTTAGTTTCAAGTTTCCAGAAACAGAAAGGAAAAGGGAAAGGTCACCTGTTGTGTAAGAAAATAATATTGCAAACCGTATTATTTAAGATTTGACCAGGAAAGCAAGGCTATTCAGTTGGTGCACAACAATTTTCTCCATTCCTTGCTTTTCGGGAGAGAAAAGACTTAAGATCGCTTTCTCGACACACGCACGCGCCAGCAGGTTTTCCTTCTGCGTGTTGTAGCAAACCCCTTTTCTGCTCATTCCCGATAACAGCACAAACCCAGCAAGAATGAATTTTTTACGGCGCGCTTCCAGCACGTCTCACACGCATTTACTTAAGCCTCACAACACCCCTGTGAGGTAGGTAAATATTATTATACCCATGTACAGATGGGTAAACTGTAGGCACAGAAAGGTTAAATCACTTGCCCAAGGTTACACAGCAACTTCGTGGCAGAGCTGGGGCCGAAACCCAGGAGTACTGTCACCCAGAAATCTGCAATGAGTTTTAGACCGTGGCCACTTTCTACGCTCGCTGTAAAAGACCCTCTGACAAACACAGCAGTGCACAAGTCCAAATAACTCCGCGTAGGACAAAGTGCCTGGTTTTCAAACAGTGGCCTGGCTGCATGTGTCCCAAAGGTGTGGAGGGGAAGGAAAGTTTGCGTTCTCAAACCATTTTTGTCTGCTTGTAATGCTTTGTTTTGTTGTGGGGTTTGTTTTATTTTGTTTTAGGTGGTTTTTTTAATATGCAACAGGAAACGATAGTCCACATGATTTTATCAACAACGTCGCTTTCCAGTTGGGTTGTGTGTACGTCTGAACATACGTTAAGGTCCAGATGGTTTATGCAGATTTATTTTAATTGTCACCAATTGCCTCCCTCCTCATCAGTGAAGAGCCAATGGAACATATGCAGCTCTCTGTCATTTTCTCATTTTTCTCATTATCCTACTGTCTGAGCTTCAAGTAAGGAACAAGGGTTGAACACAGGCAATATCTAGCACAGCAGGAAGGCTCCTACCTTTCGTCACATCGCCTCAGCAGAAAAGAGTCACCACACCGTCATTCCCCAGTTCAAACACAACAGAGCAACGAAGCGATTCTGAACGTGCTCATGGAGAAATAAGTGGATTGCAACAATCTCTAGCGGTACCCGAAGGTCTGGAAATGCATTCTGCACACAGTGAAAGGTTTGCCCACGTCTATTTGGGATAGCCTCAAATCTTCTCGTTCAAACCAGGCTGAGATTCTCTGCACCAGAATACACCTGAGCTCCAAGGAAAAATAAAACCAGCAATCATAACCCTGGGAAACTACCATCCCCAAAGGCCCAGGGCTTTCGACCACTGCCAAAATAACGACATGCAAACTTCAGTAAGCAAAGGGTACACAACGGAGTTCACATCATCCCTACCATCTAACATCAGCTACCTCGGCTTCTATGGGGATTGGTATAGACCTTATTTTGTTGTGGTTATTTGGGTGTTTGTTTTCTGGGTTTGGGTTTGGTTTTTTTTTTGTTTTTTTGGTTTTTTTTTGCATGACCACATTCGATCTGAACAGAATCCAGAGAAAAGCTAACCCAGCAAAAGAAGAAAAGGTCCTAGAAAAGCCTGTCTCCACAATTTTCCGCTGACTCTGGCAGCTTCCAAATTGTCTCTTGCCCAAGCTGCCCAGCAAGCAGGCACTAAAAGGTTTTGCAAATGCACAGTAGTAAGTTTTCCTTTTCAAAGCACCTCTGAGCTTCACCGAAATCATGCTGGACAAGCCTCAGACCACATTTTCTTCGGGAGGTTTAGTCATGCTGCAGGTGTGTGGGTGACAGGTGTGTCATGCATTTCTGTGGGGGGACGAGGAGTAGGGATAAATTGTGAAGTGAATCTTGAGTGTACAAAAATATATCTGAAGAGCACAGGATGATTGCTCTCTGAAAGTCAATAGCAATGCTCCCCTCGTGAGCAGCATCAGCCAGGTTTTAGCAGACCACTGACTAAAGCCTGAAATTAATTTTGTCCTGTTTCATCTCGTCAGCTTTAAATAAAAATACATGCAAATGACTACTGACTTTTGCCAGGTGCAGAGAAGGACGGGATGAAGCAATTAGCTCCAATCCAAAACACTGAAAAAATATATATTTACACTCGAAATCGGTGGCTCGCTTGCACTTTCCACTGGTAATTACACAATATCAGCTCCTCTTCTGCAGTTCAGGTTGGATATGCTGCAGATGAAAAATGCCTTGTGTGGGTGGCAAAGCATGACAAGGGCATGGGCAGGGACCTTGTAATCCCTGTATTTCCATTGTTGATTTGGTCTGGCCTGAATCATTGCTGTCTCCAAATTAGCTGCCTACAGATGTATAACGCTATCACACTAAGCATGCCAGCCATCTGACATGGATGGAGGGACAGACGGATGGGTTGACATCAGCAGGATAAAAGTGACGCTGTTTGCAAAATAACCTCAGCAAAAAGAACAACGTGAACTGACAAATACCTTGTCCATTGAATCAGGCAGAAAATAGAAAAATGCCGGATCGGAGCTGATGTCCTCCACCAAGTCCTGAATCCTGGTCTGTGGCATACAGTTATATCTCTATTAGTAAATTAAGCACTGCCAGGATCCATTCTGGCCATGAAGCCAACTGACAAGTGCTGGCCACATCCAGACTACTAAGCTTTCACCCCCGATACAGAGAGGCTGCATCCAAACTGCTGATTGGGGATGGTCTCTGGCCAGCTTCAACGCCTGTGCAAGCAGTGCCCGAGCCCAGGGCTTGTTGGAGTCGGTCAAAACCATGCCAGGGAAGGTTCGTACAATATAACAGTGGGGACGGTGGGGCCCTCGTGCCCTGGCTTTGCCCTGGCATAGCATAATTGACTGGTTTAGATGATCCCGGGATGAATCCAGCAACAAAAATGTGCCAGAGAAGTTACCCACTGATCTTGTGATGTGAGTAAATATGGACTCAACCTTCTCTGCGACAGTTTGAAAAACGCTTCATGCAGTATCTTTTGGCAAGAAGGTGGAACACGGTATAACTAAGCTACCAGGGAGAAGCTGAGGCATTAAAACCCAAGTGAAACCAAAACAAGTCACTGACCATCATGCCAAAGTGCACACCAAAAATCAAAGAGACCCTGGGCAAAAAAACCCCAGGAGGTGAGGACTAGACTCTTAGCATTGGGATTAGTACCAATAAAGAGCTGGGGGTTATTTTCCTCCCCAAGCTTTTGGCTTGGCAAAAGGCGCTGTTTGGCAACAAGATCACAGAACATTTCCGAGAGGAAATGGTCACCACACCAAACTGTCCACCATGAACTCGTTGGGTGTAGTGGTAGAGCACGTGCTTTACGTTAAGGCTGTAATGAAGTCCTTCAAAGAGAAACAGTTCTTCAGGGTTGACACAGGCTCTCACTGGAAACCTTTTGCTAAATCAGGATGCCGGTGGATATCATTCAAAGAAAGGACTAATAGCGGAGGCAGAAAGTTTATGCAACTAAGCACAATGAAAACAGTTTTAATATGCGGTGGAGGCACCTGCCTTCATTGTTATCCGTACTACGAGCCATGAAGGAGGACTTTGGAACAGGCGTGTGTCAAGCCCTTAGTCAAGCTGGTTTGGTTGTGAGAAATTAGCACTGCATTGAGAGGTAAGGTCACTTCTAGAGTGTTTTGCCTCTCCGCTCCCGTAACGGGATGGAGAGGACGGCTGTTGGTGTGGCGGTCTGGAGCAAGGGTCCCGTTCCTGAGGGAAGGCAGGCTGCAGATGCTCATGAGAGGCAACACTGAAGGGTCTCCTCCTTGACTCCTGACGCGTGTGCCTCGGCTCGTTGACTCATTTCACTGTCCTGGTGCGAGGCGGCAGGGTCTGGCTGTTCAATGGGGCCAGGGCGTGGGATCACATCTCCAAACCAGACCTCAAGGTTGACACGTTCAGGGAAGGGGGACCTTCTCTTGGTGCTTTTGGAAATGAGGATGCTACCTCCTGGAGGAAAGATCCCCGAGGAACAGAAGGTTGGTTTGTCATCCATTCCTTTCTCATGCTTATGCCAATGAAATGCAGATGTGTAGAGGAGAGCTCTTCACGAAAGGACCGAGGAGAGTCTTTACACAGGGTGTGAGCCTCAGGGAACTGGATCAGAGTAAATCTACACTAGTATTAAAGGAAAGTCCTGGGAGGAGAAATGCCGTCCTGTTGCCGGAGGATGGGCAGCTCTGTGTTTTTATGACTCAGTAGCTGGGGACAGCAAGTTCACTTCACAAATTACCTCTTTTTACGGAGACAGCATACTGGTTAGGGAAGAAACAGGGTGAAATGTTAGTAGGACACTTGAGAAGGAACTGGTTATGGGACACAGACAATGGAGGAGGAAAATGAAAGCTTTTCACAAATATATATATAAGTGTGTGTGTATATATATATTTATGTGCACAGTAAACAAGGGACTGGGAATTTAGATAGGGAATGAGAAGACAAAATCCCTCCCTTTGCATGAAAATGTGACCATCATATTGATTGCAATCAGAGCCCAGAAACATTTGCCTGAAATGGAGTTTGACTGGGAATTACAGTACCAGTGACAATTTGGCTTCTTTTAAACTTTGCTGTGTGTCTATAGTTTGGTGTGAATGAGTCCTGCCCTCCTTAAAAGGGACAGACACCAGTTAAAAGTTTCCTTTACAAAACAAAATGAAACAACTGAAGAAACCCCAACATTTTCTCAGAACACTGCGAAGGATCACTGATTGAAAAAAATGTTTCTCTTCAGGTATATTCAGGCGAAGAAAGCATTCAGCTTCTTTAAACTGTTATATAAAATTGGTACTAGTTTCTTTAAATAGTATTATAATTAAAAAAACCAACCGATTCCTCAAATTAAAAAAAAAATCATAATCATAATTAAAAAATATCCCACCCCATGCTGATCTTCTTTTCAGAACAGGTCAGCATGGGAGTTTTGCACCCTAGACAGTTACAGTATTTCTGGAATAAAAAATTGCAATTGCACACAGAAAATACTACAGCATTCACTTAAAAAAATCTCATGTTGTTGTTGGTTTTTTTTCCCCTCCCAAGTAGAGGGATGGTGGGATTGAAAAGATGCCCTGAAACGGGAATATTCCTTTAAAGGAGCAATACTCTCGAAAAGGAAAAGGGTGTTAGATAGACGCAAACCCGTGATTTAACTCGAAACAAGAGATTCCAGCACAGAAACAGAATTGGAGAGATGTGAATGTTCAGACACCGAGCGGGTTATTTGGAAATGTCAAGACAACCACACAACCCTCGGCAGGTGACCGTCTAGGCTTTGCCATCATCGGAGGTGGCAGCATCTCCTTGCGGTGAGAAGGCTAAGCTAAACCACGATGCTCTGGCTACGCTCTTGAATTTCCTCTGGTGTTGTTTCTCGCCATGTACTTACAGTAGAGGGTGACACGAGACAGTTTTTATCAGCAGTTCCCCACATGTACCGAGTCGAAGAATTCTCAGCTAAATCACAACAACAACATCAACAAAAATACAAAGCACCAAATCATCTCAAGACGTGAGTCAGTTTACAGGTTATTACCGTTTGAAGAAGTTTGTTGGTTGTTTTGTTGTTGTTTGTTTGTTTGTTTGTTTGTTTTAATCCCGATTTTCATGTTTTGTTTTCCTTAAAAACAAAACAAAACAAAACAAAAATCAAAACCCAAAAACCCCAAAATGGAACGAAGGATGCTTTACAATCACTTTAAGGCTCGCACTGAATGAGACATGACAGGTCTTACACGAGATTACAAATAATACATGTATGCCTTTCACAGCCTTAAAATGATACAGTAGGTCAAATTATTTTGCCAGTCACTGATCAAGTATTGTGCCTTTAAATTGACTCGCTTTTTGCTACTATGCTGAGTTTTATTATTACTGAAATAGTCATTAGGTATGTGTAAATGTACTTTAGTATAACGTTTTTGGTATATAATTTCAAAGTTTGCAGATTTCTTATTTTCCAGAAATCAAGGTGGCAGGCCGTATTCTGGGCTCAAAGGGTTGTTATTTACTCCACTGAAGACAGTGGCAGGTTAGCACGTGCAATTGTCCAAAACAAGATCAGATCCTGTATTACCATACTCATCTGGTGCAAACCGGCCATCACCCATGGCCCATTTACACGAGGAAAGTGGTTACATGGTGGGATCGCCTTTATAACACGACTCGGTCAAGGCTCACAGGCTTGGCCAAATGGCGTTATAAATGCATTGCCAAATTGAGCTACAGACCTGATTTTGTTTTTCAACTGTCAGAAAAATCAAACTCCATTGGGGGTGTCTTGGCTTTGCTTTCTTATCTTTAGACATTTGGGGTTTTTCTGCTAAATCCAATAAGAGCAACGAGATTGTTTTTCATACATTTCTCTCCTTTTGTTGTTGTTGTTCATTTTTTTCTTTTTTCCTTTTTTTTTTTTTTTTTTTTAAATTTTAAGGTTTGTGTTTCAGTTGGTTGTTTTTTTCCTGGCATATAATCATCAAAGAGTTTTGCATGAGAAAGGTGACAGTACTTAATGAAACTCAGCACCTAAGGGCATAAGGCAGTTGTAGGTTTGTTTGTTTGTTTTTTTTATTTTTCAATCAGCACCAATCCCATAAATAATGTTCTACACTTGGTGTACGGTATAAAACTGATGTGGAGATGCCTCCTTCTCCACCTGTGAATCCTAGGTGTGGAAGTTGAAATACTGTTTCTTGTGTGTAAAAAACAAAAGAAAAGTTTTTCTTTTTGTTTTTACTTACAAAACATAGAGAATATCTTTTTTTTTCTTTTTATACATACAGCAACCAGAAAGAAAGCTTATCTGAAGGTTTGTGTTTGTTTCATGATCTGTGTTTACCGTAAACAAAAATAAGGTCCCCTCTTTTACTTTTGCTTTAAGGAGCTTTTAAAGTGAAGATTCATATTGTAGCAACTCATATAAGAGAGGTCCATCTCTATACCTAATACCTACAGCTGTGGGGGTGACATACTGGAGGATGTTGATAGTTCTTCTTAACCTCCTGTCTACAAAATGAGCATCCCATGCAGGATATCTTTTTCTTGGGATGTCAATCTTAATGAGAGGCCCCTCTGGGGGGTAGGGTCGCCCAGATGGAGTAGATGGTACCATTGCTCTCACCTGGAAAACGGGCAAGCAAGTGTCAGCTGTGAGTTCCTCCTGTTGCTCCGTGACCGCTCTGGTGGGCGTAGCCTGGGCCCCCCGGTACCCAGGGGTTTGGGGTGCCATGGGCTCAACATCGGGGGGCAAAGGAATGCCCCAGAGCAGCTCGGCGCAACAGGAGCTGGCAAAGATCTTAGCTCTTGGCCCCGTGGGATGCAGCACACCATAATATAACAGCATCAAAGCTATCCCAGCAGCAAAGCTAAGAAAGACACAACACAGTGCTGGCACGGCATATGAGTCAGTAGTTTCAGGATCTCTGTAAAAATACCAAAGGAGCGTCAAGGTAGCATTCTCCGTCAGGACTACCGTGTAATACGCAAACATTCTGTATCGAGTCCGCCCTTCCTTGACATTAAACCAGCAGAAAATGTACACAATCCCTACCACCATGTTGAAGAGGATCTCCTCCCACTTAGACATGCAGAAATCTGTCCCACCATGGATGATCCAGAAAGCCATGGCACACCAATGGACCACTACAAAGATCCCAAAGTAGAGCTGGAAGATGGAAGCAAAGAGAGCAAAAGAAATAACTCGGGATGAGATGGTGAAGAGGCGCCAGAAGACATGGATGAGGGCCCCTCTGTAGCTCATACTCTTCTTGTCGTCCCTAGAGTCCCGAAGAAGCTTGTGATAGGAGGCTAGCACCCAAGCCAGGGACATCAGGGAGGCCACAGAGGACACACCTGCCGGAAGACACACAGATCCACTGAGTTAGATAGGAGGTTTGGTTGAAAACATCATCTGCTCACTACATTATTGCATCTGGGGCACGCTCAGTAGCCCAAAGGTTCAACTCACGTCAGGTTGTCCTTACAGTCTAGAGGAGAGAAATACAGAAATATCAGTGTGGGAATTGGAAACGATACTGTATTCAGGAGTTCTCTGACACAGCACATTATGTTTATCTTCATGAGCCGTTGGCTCTGCCACCCCACCCCAGCTCTTCTCTTCTTACAGGGAACAGCCTCTGTCCTCATCCTTATTAGATCCACATTTGAGAATTTGAAATCGAGATCCCATCTAAACACTGCGCCCAAGTATGAAGGTCACTTTCTGTAGAAAGGGGTCTATCTTGGAGTGCACCACGGCAAGAGCAGGATATCTATATTCCTTGTAACTACATGGATCTTTTTTTATACTAAAATACTTCCATACAAGCAACAGTCACAGTGACTTGTACTTGATTCTGCCTTAATCAGGAATCCTCATTTGCATTCACCTTTGGGTCTTATCTGCATGGGACCACAGGGTGACAAAAAAACCTGTTTTACCTCAAACCAGGACAGCAGTTGGTCAGGTTTTTTGTCACCCTGTGGTCCCATGCACAGGAATATATAAATACAGGGAACTTCAAGACCCATCAATATCCTCAAATGGTCCCAAAACAAAGAATCTGATCCCTCCAGCAACTCCCCTGCCCTGGTTCCAGCTTGAACTGAAGATCTATATGGGAGGCAGCTTATCTCCAGCCTTGTCTCCTGAACGGACTACAGATCCAAGTGGTATTCATGTCTCCAGCCCCATGTCCAGCCCTGTCTCATTCTGCTTCTGGTGGGACTCCCTGGAGGGACCTCGGACCTGGTCCATCCCCTTGCCTTGTCCGGGACTGCTGAGGGAGCCATTACCAGCATGCAGCTCTGCCCCGCGGTACTGCTCCCACCAGTGAGGGCATTGCCTGCCCTGGCGTCACCCTCGGTTCCCAACTCATCCCCCTGCACCCTGGCATGGGGCAGGCACCCCATGATACTCCGAAGGGGCCTGATCTTATTCCCCATCACAACCAACACTTGAACTATTTATTTCCTCCAATGGATAAAATAGTGCCCTGTCACACTTCAGGAGCTTTTAAAAATACAATACCATCGATTATCGCAAGGGTAAACTGAACAACTCATTGAGCAAAGCATCATAATAAAAATTGACAGATTCCTGGGAAAAGAAAAGGCCACCGGCATCTCATTCCTTTGCTCCCACTGCTGCCCACTGGACAACTGCTCTGCAGGTGGGGGAAGAGATGATGGACTAAGACCCATCTTTGGGAAGCTAAATAGTTTGGTAGCTTTGATTGGGCCTCTGCCAAAGATTCCTCTGGGAGCATCACCTATAAAATCTAAAGGAAAAGTGCTCATGGTTTCAAGCAAAGCAAACAATTACAAATGCCCCGCCATCTCTGATGTGTAATGAACTGGAAAACAAGTCCAGCTCTATTTTGCTTTTACTGCTTCAAGAAAACCCAAGGAGCACCTTGCTGCAGCTGCTCAGGGTTAAAAAGCTAAAATGTCTGAAAACCCTAAATTTCTTCTTCTTCTCACTTTTCCCTCTGCCCACAAGGACCTGGCTCCCACGGGGATCGAAGGAAGATCCACTGGCTCTTCAGACCTCACTCCAGAGACTTTATTTTCTTCTTTTTGAGGAGCCCAGCCCACCATCCGGTGGGGTTAGATTTCCCCTCTTCCAGCCTAGCTACGTCTGGAGGAGAGGTGCTGGAGAAGGTGGCCAGGAAGGATGGAAGACCTCCATCTCTGCCCCTCATTGAAATTCTCCCAGCTTGCATGTCCAACAAAGCTATGCCTTTCCACCAGCTCTCAAGTCTCTCTTTGAATACCTCGCCTTTGGGCTCACACGTGCATTAGCATTTCAGACTGAATTTTAAAAAACAACAGACCACAAACCAGTAAGATCAATGGCCTTATCAAACAGGGAAGCTTTAGGCCATCATCTTTAAGAAAAAACAGAATTTTCCCCAAGTTCTAAGTCCTCGATAAGAAGCACTTGCATATAGGACTTGGGGACTCTAATGGACAGAAACTTCTGAAAGTGAATAGCCTCAACCCCAAACAGATGTAGATCAAATTTATTTTTAACCTACCAGATGTGTTACGTGCTTGGCAGACGTAACAGTTCTGGAAGGCGGAGCAATGTCCCACAATTCTTAAGGTAAGTGATGCTATGTGTATAAGTACTGTTTGTTGCAGTATCTTCTAGCTATTCAGTTTAAAAACTTTGCATGATTAGCAGGAAAAAAAAAAAAAAGTCATGTATTGTCTTATTTCAGTGCTGTTATACTAGAAACTTGTACGGCATTAGAGGTACCTGTATGCTGAAACTCAAGCAGCGCCAACCCACAAGAGACAGATGTGTCACACTGGCTTAAAAAATGTTTCTGTTGGGTTCATTTATTCTAGAATAGAGAGAGCAACAAAATACACCAGAAACAAAAACCCAGTATACACATAAAGGCTTTTCCCACCGTAACGTTTTCAGCGCAGAATCCTACACTAATCACAGCCTTTGCGGTAAATTGCACAGAGCTGGCTGGGAGTATGTGTGTTGAGTCACTCACATTGCACGGTACCATGCCTGCTGATAGTCATCTGAACGTCTCCTCGAGTCAACAGAGAGATAGTCATCTGAACGTCTCCTCGAGTCAACAGAGAGAGGCAGACACCCCCAGAAAAGTGATTCACCCTGTCCTAAGATCCACGTGTGGGACAAGGGGGGTTGACTCATGCTCCCAAAGTGTCTGTCTCCATCCCTTGACAGGGGAGTGCGGGGACTTGCGAACACCAGCAGTCAGGCGGGATGAGTCCTACCCTTACAAAACAGTTCGTTGCCACCTCATTTCCACTAAGATCTGAGGAGGGGGGGGATGAAGTATCTCTAGACATTTTGACATATTCCTGCCATTGTTTAAAAATTCACGACTCTGTGGCAAATGCAATTTTGGCATCCTAGTGACGAGCAGGATCTGCACCTGGGTGTCAGGGGGCTGCGATCAGTAGGTGGACGTCAACAGGAACCATGGAGCAATATGAACATTTCTGCAGTACTTCGTACTGTGTTGCCACAGAAATTATTCCCTGGCTATTTCATACAGACCTAAATGACAAAGCACGCCTTGGCTTTTGTCATCTTCACCATGAGTTTCTTATTCCCATCTTTCCCTGTTACTTCTAGCCTGTGAAACCTTCATACAACGTACAATTCTCACAGACTGTGGGATGAATTGTTCCTTTCTTTTCCAATTCTCCAGGCCTTATTTCTAAGCAACTATAGAGATCTCTCCACTTATAACTAGAACAAAAAGTTCTGGTAAGTTGGATCACACGGGAAGTATTTTTTTATTTTGATTTTGACTTTTGCACATGGTGACTGACGCACCTTCATCTAGCATGAGTGGGTTTCAACTCCCTTCCAAGGTTTGTTTATCAAAGGGTTGGGGTTGGTTTAAAACTGAAGTCACTTCAATAAACCCACTCCCACTCCTCCCACTCTGTGCTTAGTCTTGGGAGTGGAAAATACCTGCCATGCACTGACACATCTGTGTGGGCACTCTCGAGCCAGCAGGACATCACCTACCATGGGGCTGGAAGCCCTGTGGCTGCATCTGTGGGATCTGCACCCCACCTGCCTGTAACAAGTCAGAGTGGCACTGACTGGGGTTATCCTCAAACTCTCTGCACCAGGCTCTACAACAGCCCCTGGACTCCTCCTGTCACCTGCTAGGAACCAACAAGTGACTCACAGGCCATAGTCAGCACCACTGAGGAGTCAAGCCCATGTGTCTTGAATGACACATCACAAGAATTAGTTCCCCAAGTCCTTTTAGTAACGTGTCCTGAAGTCCTTACGGTGAGACATCTCCTAACCTACATTCAGCACAGTGAGGCAGAGCTCTATAATGTCCACATTTGACAGAAGCAGTAAGATTTGAAGGATTTATCCAGGGTCTCATGTAAAATCCATGCTATAACAGGGAATAGATCTCCCTCACATCACGGTGCACCTTGCCAAGGCATTTCAGACAGGATTCAGCTCCTGCTGTAGAGATTCACCTTAGGGTGTCCATAGGTGAGTGATAACTCTTACTTTACTCAGTGGAGAATTAAGACTTACTGTAACCATCACAGATGGGAATCCAGCAACATTTGAGATGCTCTAGGATATCCCAGACCTCCATGTGGAGCTGGCAGATGCGACAAGCTTGCATACAGAAGACAAGGACATTTTTGAGCTGGAGTGAGGCAGGGTACTCAGGGCATCTCAAATCATACTAGGCAGAAGTCAGCCAAATTATTTGCTTAGTGATTATGGCCAGTGCAGCCAGGCTGTACAAAGGTTGTCATTTAGACCCTGTGGTTGCATTGCCCACATATCCACTGAATATGAGGGAAGCTTGGACATCCCCATCAGATGGAGACACCTCCATCAGAGACACCTTTGTTTAGGTGTCTGAATCTGGAGCTGAACTCACCCATCATTGACTGCACCCTCAGTAAGTTTGCAGATGACACCAAGTTAGGTGGGAGTGTCAACCTGCTTGAGGGTAGGATGGCCCTACAGAGGGATCTGGACAGGCTGGACTGATGAGGCCAATGGTATGAAGTTCAACAAGGCCAAGTGCCGGGTCCTACACTGGGGTCACAACAACCCCATGAACACTACAGGCTTAGGGAAGAGTAGCTGGAAAGCTGCCTGGAAGAAAAGGACCTGGGGTTGTTGGTCGACAGCTGGCTGAACATGAGCCAGCAGTGTGCCCAGGTGGCCAAGAAGNATCACCATCCCTGGAGGGATTTAAAAGCCGGGCAGACGTGGTGCTGAGGGACATGGTTTAGTGGTGGTTTTGGCAGTGTGAGGTTGATGGTTGGACTTGGTGATCTTAAAGGTCTCTTCCAGCCTAGGGGATTCTGTGATTCAACCATCCTGAACTGCCTTGATGCTGACTTCTTGCCTTAGTGATTCTGCCTTTCTCAGAGGGAGCTAGTGAACAGTCCTCAGTGGCAAGCACATGTGGCACGGAGACTAAGCAACAGTAAACAGTGAAGAGGAATGAGAAAGCAGTAGCAAATATAAAAGCAAATATAAAAGTTTACACTTTGAGAAGAGAGTCAGACCAAGGAATAGAGTCTCTGAGAAGGGGAAACAAAAGCCATTGCTTGGGATCATGAAAACATAAAGCAGGTAACGATCTGACACCAGAGGAGAGGAGCATGAACCACTCTGAGTTCAAGGGAAGGTCCTGGACCCTTGCTGAAGCTTACAGGGGCAGGCTGAATTTCAGCCTGTTTTGGTTTTCATCCTCTAGTTCCTACTGATGGCCCAGAAAAAGAAAAGGTCACCTCAGAAATATAACGAGGGCCTTTGCAAAATCCAGATCCACAAGAGAGACTCAAAACAATGACTCCCCTTCAACTGCCATTGCTGTTTTTAAAGCCCATATATGTGCAGGAGTAAAAACAGTGCATGGAAAGCCATCCCAGTCTATCTGGCCTATTCATGCTGTGCGACTACATACGGTTTTACAAGTCTAATAAAAGCTGCAGACAAATCACACACACACGCACACAAAAATGAATATTTAAAATGAACAACATATTCATTTTTTCCTTTCTCGCAGTGTTGTTCAGCTGAGGGGAGAGGTTTTTCACTAGGGGTAAGTACATTTTTCATCACGAATCCAGCTGCAGGTTATTGGCTGTAAGTAATTTGAATGCACTTACTGTAGCATATTCCCTAAGTATTTACTGCGGTGCCTGTCCCTTTAAAGCTGAAAACAATGCCTAAATGGTGCTCTATTTCTTTTTTGACATTAACTCTCCTGAAGACTATACTAAAACAAAATGGGAAGATACCAACATTTCTCCCGGGTGAGCTGGACAGGAAATACTCACTGGGACATGAAACCTTCCATCCATCCCTGTGCGAAGGCAGCACCTGCTTAATGCCGAGTGCCACGTCTCGGTTCCTCCCCGTCACTCGCTGGCTGCTCAGGTCTCTGTGCTGTGAACCCTGTTATCGTGTTTTCCCCTTTGGGTGGCACATTCCTCCCTGAAGCTCAGTATGAATCTAGGAACAGCTTTCCATTTTGATGCACACAGAGTGAAAATGCATTTATATCGAAAAGAGATCGAGACAGATTCTGCTGTTGTAATAACATTGCCTGAAAGTTGCCCCCGTCCCCCCTTACTTTTTAATCTGTTTTTATTTATTTGCACCAGAGTAAAAGGGGTCAGAATCTTCATTTGTTCCTGCTGGAGTCTGATGCTTGATCTTTCTTTTTTCTTTCCTTTTGGAGGAGGGAATGCCTTTTTCTTCTTTCTTCCATTCTCCCTCTTTGTTTTTCACTTTGAATATGGAAGAATATGGATCATTACCGGTATACAAATAATAATGGGCTGCATAGAGTGGTTTGCCATTCATTTTCCTCATAGGACTTCAGGACACTTCCTTAACCAGTTTCTCCAGTGTGCCACGAGTCCATTATGGAAGATGAGCACTATTCCACTTATGGTGAACATCACTCGTAAGTCTGACACGGGAATGGCCTGCCTACATCTGTGACACCTCTGTACTCTACTCAGAGCTGGAGTGACCAGGGATGAAAAATCAGAGCCTGACACTGGGAAGAGATATGACACCAGTGTCCTGTCCTTCCCTCCTTTCTCATGAAAAAGGTTTTGGTTTCGTTGGGCAAGGGGTGAGTTTCAAATCCTCAGAATCTGCTCCTTTGCTAAGGAGCTCTTCTGAGACCTTCCTCCAAGGAGCACGCACAGCCCCATTCTCCCCAGGACCTGACTCCCACAGGACACAGCCTCACCAGTCCATAAGAAATAGAAAACTGCTGGTGACTGTTTGGGAAAGGTTAACTCAATTCAAGGACCAATCTCCAAGTAGTTCTGGACAACGAGAAGAGGGTCTTCTACCACTGAATCGCACTGGGACTTCCTGACACAAGGCCTGCTTTGAGTTTCTATACAGGACAGTCCATGTCCAAGCTAACACAAGGAGGGCTCTTCCACAGTAGACCAGAGGAACACCCATCTTCCCAAACCTTTTATTGTGAGAGTGAGAAAGCCCACAGCAAGGCAACTTCAGAACAGCTTGCTTACACGGAGAGTTGCCCTTCCCACCCTTTGCCAGTTAAAGGCTGGCTCATGTGCTGAAACGTGAATGCTTCCTAAAGTCTTTTCTTTTTGTTCAATTAAGATGTCCTCACTGACCCCAGAAACATTGCATCTCTTTTTAGTTCCCCTCCAGCCTTCGCCTCAGCACTGCCTTGAGGAACTGAGGTCCACAGGTTCACTACGGTTCGTGTTTCAAAAGGACTGGCTTTTCTCCCCTTTCATCCTGCTGCCTTTCAGTTCTCCCAAATGCCCCTTTTTCTCTACTGCTAGAAGAGGTGACCAGCCACATTCGTCTGATCTGTGCTCTCATTATCTCGGCTGCTTCTGTCATGTCTCCTCCTATTCATCTCCTCTGTGAACTCCGGAGCTGCCAAACTGGCTCAGGCCCTGGGGCCATCCAGTCTTGTATCTTCTCCTGGATGCAAGCCAGCGGCTGATCCTTCTGCAGGAGGCACAAGCACCCTAGGCCAAGTAGAAATGGGATAATCTGCCCTCTGTTTTGGATTGTCCTTGAATACCCTTAGCAAAGTGTCAAATCTCCTGTTGAAAAAGTTGGCTATTACCCATCACATAAGGATTGGCAAAGCTTCCTCGTTGTAAAATGCTCTTAATGAAGATCTTCCTTGCATCATGTGCCTCAGTGTTCATCCCACCCAAGGAGAGCTGTCTGAGACATGGGATGAGTTGCCCTCTGGAAATGCCTCTCTGGAAATGTGTCTCTAGAAACTCAACATGGGGTGAGTTGCCTTCTGGAAATGACTCTACCTGGAGTATGGATGATCAAACTGAAATGACCAAACAAGGGGAAGTGGGTAAGATGAAAAGTACCCTAGGTAGCAGTGGTTTGGCATCCACCAAATCCCCACAAGAGCTCAGAGGAGAGCCCTGAGTTCCAGCAAGGAAAGGAGAGCAGAAAGGAGGGTTGGGGAAACCTCTTCCTGGCTCCGAGATGAGCAGAATAGCTAGCATCAGCTTCTGCAGAACAGAATTTGGCAGACCCAACATAACGTGGGCAAATGCAAGTGATGCAACACAATGATTTTATACCACTGAAGGTCAAGCAGGCAAAACAACCCCCCAACACCCACCTGATGAGAGAAGGGTGCCATGATCAGTCAGAGAACATATCCAAGTTGCATTTCCCCGAAAAGCCAGACAGAGTTATCACCATCCTCAAGAAAGTGGTAGCAGAAAGACAATATCCCCCTGCTACATCAAGGAGAAGACAGCTGATCTCAACAGGCATGTATGTACACAGTCCTCCCAGGCATGTAACTCCACTATTTGCTTTCCATAATAGCCTTGCCCTTGTCATAGGATGCTGCCCACAGGTATCTCAGTTTTTACCTACTTATGTAGGCAAAGAACTGCTGACATCCACTCCGCAGCTGAAACATTTCTGGCAGCACTTAGCTGAAGCTGAAATCTCAGTTCTTACATCTGCACGGATCTTCAAACAAGCCTCTCCTCACCTAGCTCTCCGGGACCTTTGATCTTGTACAGTGGCTCACCACCAGCTAACGGCTCTTGAAAAAAGAGCAGAGAGGAGAAGGGCACACAGGAACCCAGGCCTTGAGAGAACCTGGGTCACTGGTGACATCTAAACTAGCAAACGAGAAACAGAGACAAGGCTATTCATTGACCTTGAGCCCAGCTGGCAGAGTCTGCCATGTCTGTACTATTAAACTCTCTCAGACTCCAAAACAGAATAGTTGTATCCTATCTGCCTTTTGGGAAGGGTCCCTAGCCTATGTGAACTCATTTTCCCATGCTTGGGAAAGCTTTGGGAAAGAGCTAGCTGGCCAAAACTGTACCAGGGACCATATTAACAGAACCACCTGAGTGCCAGTGCTTGGACTCCGGCACCGTTTGCATTACAGGTATAGACATAATCTGTGCACAGTCCTCTGCCCATCACAAACATGGTCATACAATCCTCTTCATCACTTTAAAAATAATGTGGAAGACCTGTGGTTCAACTCCTGGAGATGGAGCCTTTCATATTACCAGATTTTCCAGGCTGGGCTTTTTGGCAGAGTAAATTAGCCCAGGTGGCTGCTGTGTTCAGACAGATCTGGGGAGCCCAGACATGGCAGTTAGAGCTTAGGTAAGGGGTAATACAGATGTGTAGACAGCTTTATACCAGTAAAATGATATTTTGGCAGTATAGGTTAATCCTTCCTGTACTCAGCGCTGGTGAGGCCACAGCTTGAGTCCTGTGTTCAGTTTTGGGCACCACAGTCTAGGAGGGACATTGAGGGGCTGGAGCGTGTCCAGAGAAGGGCAACAAAGCTGGTGAGGGGTCTGGAGAACATGTCTTATGAGGAGCGGCTGAAGGAATTAGGATTGTTTAGTCTGGAGAAGAGAAGGCTGAGGGGAGACCTTCTTGCTCTCTACAACTCCCTGAAAGGAGGTTGTAGTGAGATGGGCGCAGATCTCTTCTCCCAAGTAACTGGCGATAGGACAAGAGGAAACAGGTTCAAGTTGTGCCAGGGGAGGTTTAGGTTGGACATTAGGAAAAAAAATTTCACTGAAAGAGTTATCAAGCATTGGAACAGGCTGTCCAGGGAGGTGGTCGAGTCACCATCCCCAGATGTNATCTTTGTGGCCTCCTCTGGATGGACTTTTGCTCCAACAGGTCCATGTCCTTCTTAAGCTGAGGGCTCCAGAGCTGGACACAGTACTCCAGGTGGGGTCTCATGAGAGCAGAGGGGGAGAATCACCTCTCTGGATATGCTGGCCACGATTCTTTTGATGCAGCCCAGGATGCGATTGGCCTTCTGGGCTGCAAGCACACATTGTTGGCTCATGTCCAGCTTTTCATCCACGAGTACTCCCAAGTCCTTTTCCGCAGGGCTGCTCTCTATCACATCATCCCCCAGCCTGTATTGATAGCAAGGATTGTCCTGACCCAAGTGTAGGACCCTGCACCTAGGTGTGCTTAGAAGTTGTGTCAATGTGGTGCTTAGAGACATGGTTTAGTGGCAGACCTGGTAGAGTAGGGTCAATGGTTGGACTGGATGATCTTAAAGGTCTTTTCCAACCTAAACGATTCTATGATTCTATGATTCTAGGAATCTGGTCTCAGCTATGCTCTCAAAGCCACCTCTGAGGAAAATGCCAGCGTGACTCTATTAATAGCTATAACTAGATGGGCAAACGCTGCCTTATGGAGAAAAGCCCTCTTCTGAAGGTCCATCCAGACACCAGAGTCTCTGATTGGAGTCTAATGGAGTTAAAGGAGATTAACTTCCAAATCACACTTTTCAGAGGGAGCAATACATGGAAGCTGTCTAAGACCACTGAGGAATCTGGGGTGAGTTTGGTGAATAGTTTCAGTCCTAAAGAAGCTGGAGGCAATCATGGAGCAGAGGTGAAGGGAAACACACAACAAGACTAATCTTTCCTTTGTAGTCCCATGACTACTAAGTCCCATTATGACATTATTTTTGACATGTAGCTATTTATTTTGAAATCACTCATCCTTTTTGAAATTTCCCCCAAAATGTTAAGAAAACATAAATAAAAGAATTCACTGTCCCCTTCTGACCAAAAACAAACAGTTCCACTTCAGTGGATGCTAATTTGGGGGTGTTAATATAGAACAGTTCTTTCCTTTGTGATTTTTGGCCAATAAACCAGAAATCTCATTAATCTTACTGATGGTGTTTTTGATGTCGATGTGGGGCTACATTTGATGGTGGTTCCAACTAGAATAGCTGCTGTTATCACTTCAATTAGGGTTTGCGGGGCCTGGTAACCCATCCACCTCCCTCCCCTCAGCAGTGAGGACGCCAGCTGTCTCACACAAGTGCCAATATCTCTTCAGGATCTTACAGAATCATAGAATCATAGAATGGGTAGAGTTGGAAGGGACTGTAGAGGTCATCAAGTTCCAACTGCCCTGCCATGGGCAAGGACACCTCCCACTAGACCAGGTTGCTCCAAGCCCCGTCCAGCCTGGCCTTGAACACCTCCAGGGATGGAGCAGCCACCACTTCTCTGGGCAACCTGGGCCAGTGCCTCACCACCCTCACAGTCAAGAATTTCTTCCTAATATCTAATCTAAACCTGCCCTCTTCCAGTCTAAAGCCGCTACCCCTCATCCTATCGCTACATGCCCTTGTAAAAAGTCCCTCCCCATCTTTCCTGTAGGTCCCCTTTAGGTACTGGAAGGGGCTTCAAGGTCTCCCCGCAGCCTTCTCTTCTCCAGGCTGAACCCCTCCAACTCTCCCAGCCTGGCCTCCCAGCAGAGGGGCTCCAGCCCTGACATCATCTCGGTGGCCTCCTCTGGCCCTGCTCCAACAGGTCCATGTCCTTCTTGTGCTGGGGGCCCCAGAGCTGGACACAGTACTCCAGGTGGGGTCTCCCCAGCGCGCAGCAGAGGGGCAGAATCCCCTCCCTGGCCCTGCTGCCCACGCTGCTGGGGAATCAGCCCAGGATGCGGGGGGCTTTCTGGGCTGTGAGTGCACATTGCCGGCTCATGTTGAGCTTCTCATCCATCAACACCCGCAAGTCCCTCTCCTCAGGGCTGCTCTCCATCCATTCTCTGCCCAGCCTGTATCTGTATCCTTCCCACAACGCCCTGGTGCATCCTTCCCTAGTGCATCCTCCAAAGGGCATGCTGAATCTCATGTGGACAGGGCTGCATCAAGGTTCATAGAGATGCTCAGCACCAACAACTACGTGCATCGCTGTCTTCTAATGCCACACATACAGGAATGAGAGACGGTCTGGTCTGAGCCTGGTCTAAATTTATCCAGGTACCAATCACCTGGGCTAATTCTGCAGTGGAAAAGTGCTGGGGGAGCAGCAGCCAGGATTTTCTAGGCACAGTTTAGGTTGTTTGGAAATAGAGCATAAGAACTCTTATACGTGTCTGTTTTTGTCAAAGGCTGTATGAATTGCCACTCTATTCAGAGTGAGATACCCTCTGCACAATCACTGTAATCACAAAGACTTCAGTTAAATCCTGTTCATCTGAATGCCTTTAACCGCCATCTCGGAATCACACTGAAAAAGAACCCCACCTGAATCCCCAAAAGCCAACAGCCACAGACAAGAGGATTTGAAGCTCCTCGAGAGATCCCAAGAGATTTCACTTGAAATGCTCCATCAGGATGTCCTGACAACACCTCCAGCAAGGACAGGTCTTAAATCTATGCATGCAGAGCAAAATCCCTCTTTGTAGGCAATGTTACAGGCCAGTAGAGGCTGTCACAGAAACCTGGTTCAACCTGAAAGGAACACAGCCAGCAGAGAAGTGTACAAGTCATCTCTATAGACTTCCCATGCTTTTTCTTGGTGTACTTTCTGGTTCCTCTTCTGCTCCATTGCTTCTGACCTCAGTTCAGAAATCAGAGTAGCCTGAGCAGAACCTTGTATCTACGTGGCCATTAGCATTGCCCAGAGGCATCCAAATCTTACCAGGCACCTGAGATGGGAGAAAAGTCAACCTAAGCTACCTTCATAGTTAATATGGAGAGCGAAGCACCAGCATTAGCATGGATCTACCATGAATCTCTAGGCAGTAAAGACACCCAAGTATGACTGTGCTGCTCTTGTAGCCTGTTGGTTAGATGTGCAGTGTTGTGTGGTTGTGGATTGCTGAGATCTAGGGTTTTTTCCCCTCTGCTGTTTAAAATAGTCTTTCCCAGAGCAACAGGAGAAAAACCCCCAACCTGATTACTTTAACTGGGAAAAATAAGATGGAAAAATCCAAGAAGAGTTACTCTTGGAGGAAAAATCCTATTGCACATTCAACAGCTGGTTCTTTGTGAAGGACACTTTAGACACAACTTTTAGCAGCCAGTTCTTTGCTCAGATTTTTGAGTATCTTGGATATCTTAACAGACTTCAGCAGAGTCGCTCCCAATTTACACTCTGCAAAGATCAGAACGAGCCTCCAACATTGAGATTTTTCAGACCTAATGATATTTGAACTCTACTGCTAGGAAACTTTAGAAGAGAAACACACCGTATGATACTACTAGAACGCACTGAAATGGGAGAAAAAAACCTTTGCTAAGGAAAACAACACATGGCTTGATTTACAGTAAAATTTTTCCCCACCCATTTCTATCTTCTGGGTAGGGGTAGTTGGCATGAAACAACACAACTCCACAAACACATACAATATACTTGCATTTTAACACCATACATCTGATATTTGTTATAGCATCTTTATCCTGGCATTCTTTTTTAATTCAGATGAGAATTGCAGCCATTGAGAATAATTGAAATCTGCCTAGCACAAATTGAAAGGATGTTGTAACCTTGCAGGTGGGGACTAAAATACTCTGAAAAATAGGGGAGCACATCAGCACTGGAAAGCAAAGCCCTAGGAGTTCTGCCGTCCACTTCTGAACATAACCATGAGAATCTCTTCCCTAGCACAGGTCTGGGGCAGCTTTTGAACATGGGACCCTGTGCCTAGAGATCAGTAACTGAGCAAAGCCTAATTCCGTTGACTGCTACATCTATGTTATTCTTCTGTCTCAGCCTTCAAAACAGGGCGGCTCAATCCAGACTGCTTGTTGGGAATCGTCCTTGGCCCGTGCTAACACCTGAGCCAAGCCTGGAAGTTGTTTGGGTTGATGCTAGCTGCCGTGGGCTAAAAATGTGCCAAGGATTGTGATGACAACTGAACCAAGTGGATGGCTGAGATTTGGTGGCTGTGCTCATGTTCTGATGTGTTTCACTTTATTAGCATAGATGAAACCCAACAGACTTGTCACCAGATTGAGGAAGCAACATCTTCTGCCAGGGCTTAGTGAAGGAACATCCTGCTATAAATACAGCTCCCACGACCAGTTCCTTGGAGACGAGGCAAAATCAAGGCAGTGTTTCAAACAGTCTGCGACAGTACCAAACATGGATCCTGCACGCCACCGCTGGTTAATGGTTTGGCCTGGACACAGAAAGTTTGCAGGCCATTAGAGAAATAACTTCATCCCAGTTCTGGGAATGCTTTTGACCTGACGGGGAAGAGGAAGGAAATCCAACTTTGCTCACACTCACTGGCCAAGGCAAGAGGTCTCCATTCAGTGTGTTTAGAGGAGATGTGTCAGCAGTGCACACTTCGCTAACCTTATGGGTTGTAAATCTTTATTATTGTGTAGGGAGCCATTGGTGGAATTGTCTTGGCATAATTGCAGGTGAGGAGACTGGTCTCCTGAAAAGAAGGAGCAGCTCAACACTTCTGGAGAGTACACAGGGCTGACATCATTAGAGTAAGTCTGGCAGAGCATTTTTGTGAGGGGGAGTGACAAAGCGACAAAAACGGATGTGGTGCAGCTGGTGCTGTCTCGCAGTGGGGTAGCCGAAGGCACCAGGGACACTGATTTCCAAAGATAACAGCAGGAACTTGTTTCTTCCTCTGCTTCCCATGCTTTGTACACTCTGCAAAGGTCTAAGTGATGCGTAGCAGGCCAGAACTCAATAACACACCAGCATCCACCTGTTTAGTCATGCTCAGGTTGGCTTGTCTCTCCTGCAGCTTTTTGCCTTCTCAGAAGTTCACATGTGTACGAGATGGAGTTGAGACTGCCTCTTCAACAGGTTCATGAACATCACCTCCCCCAAGGACAGGCTGAGATCAAACCATGCATCCGCTCCCCTACTGCAAACGTCTGTTTGCACCTTAGAGTATTTCAGATATGGGCTCCTGCGACAGGGAAACAGCCGTGCCTGGTGGACGTCCCCCATCAGTGAGTATCCATGTGAAGACGTGAACGTACTGAGGGCACTGAGAGCATGAGGTTGGTCAAATGCCACTTAGGACAAAAGTCATTTCAGGACATTTCTATTGACTCAGTAAATCTACTGCACTCCCAGACTCAAGACTGTCACCCTGATCTAATCATCTAAAACAACTGATAGTTTCTGAAACATCCTTCAATACTCAGCGATTTTGAGCCAGCTGCATCAATCTGAACTGCTCCATCTACATCAAGGGTAGAAGCACAGAGAAGTCCCCGCCCTGCATCTTTCCCAATTTTTTTGCCCATCTCAGTGGCTAGGTGCTCCCTGTTTATCCAGACTTAGCATGCTCTCTTGCATGCCTGATGTGAACCCTAGAGTTGCACACTAGAGCAACCTGAGGACGGAAATAGTTGAATTTCCACACATTTTACTAGCCAATTGCACAGCAGTGTGCAGCCACCTTTTCCTATGCTCTAATCACGAATCTGCCATGAGAGGGATGTCTCCAAGAAAGTCTGCAGCATAAAATTACCTGAAAAAGCCTTAATTTCCTGCCTGGAATCTGCTCGGCACAAACTTGCTCCTCAGGGAGCCTGCAGCGTAGAGACCCTCCCCAAGACCTGAGGCTACTCAAACCTCTCCGTCTGTGCCTCAGTTTCCCAGTTGGCCTGCAGCTCCTAGGAACAGCATGGGCTGATGCTTGTGTAGCGCTCTGATGATGTAACCCCTTCCCAACGATTACCACAGCTTTACAAAACCTAAAATTGGCAGCACTGGCTACCTGCCAGTGCCGTCCTGTGAACGGTGACTCATCTTTATTGGCTGTGGCATGTCATATGCGTGACGGTGGCACGTGATATGGAACAGAAGGGTTTTTATCAGCACTCCAAAATAACAGAGCAAGAGCTATGGCAAGGTGGTGGACAGAGAAGCTGCAGGTGGGGATGGGCTAAAGGATGACGTCTCTCTTTGGGCTTGCTCCAAAGCCCATTGGAAAAAAAAAAGCTGTCACTGGCTTCAAAGACTCCTGGACCCAGTCCTTCCCTATCGCGCTGGGACAATACGGCTGATGATAGGGCAAGCTTCTCCCATGTCGCTCAGCGCCAGCACGCCTCAGGCTTGGCCTGCTCTCAGCATGCCAGAGCAAGACGTTCTCAGTGCCCACTGCCAACTGTGGAGATGGCTTTTTGATGCTGCTGGGAATTGGCCCGGGACCAGCGACTCATTTCAAGCAGGGCACCAAATTGCTATCTGTCATCCGGCTTTGGTGAGAAGGAGGGGACGGCAGGAACAGAGCCATATGCCCCAGTCTGGCAAAGTACCTGAGTCATATGAGTGGCCTCCCAGGCGAGTTGCTTATGTGTGCGGAGCTATCTGGGCATATTGTGAGGTGCCTCTTTGGTCTGCTGATGAACATTTAAAGGGAAACTGTGGTTGAATCAGGGCAAACTTTCCACGCTCGGTACTCTGGTTCCTCCCTGCCAAGCCCCTTCAGCAAGCACACAACTGGTGGGGTCCTTTTCCCTTGCCCACATGGCGATGAGCAACTGCTTTTCTGCTCATGCCTCTTCTGCCACAGGCAACCAGGGCTGGGAGGTGGACGTCTCCCATTTCTTTTACTCCTGAAGGAATGGCATGAGAGAGAGGGAGAAAGAATATGCCTTCAACCCCATGGGCAAAGTTTTAAGGTCTTTTTTCCTTATGATCTGTCTCCCAGCCCAAGCCAAAGCCCAGACTGTGACTCTGGTAGACCTTTCACCCACCCCAACCCATCCTGTTACCAAGGTCTCTGAGGCAAAGATTTTTTTAAATATGCGTTGCTGTTATCTTGCTGGATCTTAGGAAAAATACACCGGTCAGAAAAGGGAAGAGAATTTCTGCTTCTGGAAGAAAAAGGACTTTGCTTGGGCCTGCATCAGTGTCTCGTCCATCCCAGAGAGTGTAGATGACATGTCGGTCTTTTTTGTATCGAGCCCTGTGGAATCTGATGCCTGTGTAGATTCACGGCTTATTTATAATGGGTAACTGGTTATGGGACTCTGCACAAATGGGGACAATTTTGTGTAGTGAGGTCACAGAGATTTGAATTTGAGATTTTGGATTCATGTTCGAGCAGCGTTGGACTGTATATATTTAGTTACACCAAAATTGAAAGACATCTGTGGAAAACAGGCAGCGACACCCCACAGCAAGCACTTTCCCCTACGTGTTTTTCCATCCCGCTTGGCATCTCCCACCCATAGTCCTCTGCGGCTGCATCTCTACTAAGAACCAAATATTTGCAGGGATTGTTCTTCAGCCCTGAGGCCAGCAGGCACACCCTGGCCCCAGCCATACCCCATCTCTTGCCATCCAAAGGTGGCCACATCCAACCACCTGTTGGGAACAGTCCCAGTCTGTGTTTACTCCCAAGCGATCCTTGGGGATTGTTTTGCTCAGAGTTAGCTAGCCCAAGCCAAAACCATATCAGGTCCATGCTAACAGGGCAGCAGTGGTGATGATGGCTGCCTGTTCCGGTGCCTATCAACTTGCACCCCAGAACTGCATTTCTGGGCTCTGTGATAGATGTATGTGCTTGGCCCAGGCCAGCATGAAGGATCTTGCATTAACGTCTAGTGCTCCTTCAAGGTTAGCAGTGCTACTTGTAGGATGAGCTTTCAAATCTAATAAGTCTTTTCTCCACTCTCAGTAGAGACATGGGAATTTTAGTCTCTTCAGTTACATTCAGGCCAGCGTTGAACATATTTGAAAATCACACCCTTGGGCAACCAAAGGTTGAAGGCTCCCTTTCTAACTTGGTTGCCCCAGCTAAGAAGGTTACTTTGATCTTTGGGACCTGAGTGGGAAGGGAACTGAGTAAGAAGGAATCCATTCATGTGTTGTCCTTTAGATATGGCCTTGGTTTTAGATCTCAAACCATTCCTCAACAAGTCGTGGTGCCTTGGGATATTTCCTACCCTATGAATATATCTAACAGGACATTTCAGGCAGTACGTCGTTCACAGCATACCCATTATTCACAGCATATTATTGGTTAACTATCAGCCTGTCATATGGGGAAAATTAACTGAGAAATTTATCTCCGCATTAGACTTAACACATTGTCACGCACACGGGAATCCTCTCACTCAGGTGCAGGAGTGTTTAACTTCAGGTTGGCTCATCATGAACCCACTCAGCTTGATGGAGAATGCCTTCTCCGGGCAGCAAGGACAACGGCTAGCCCAGCCCTGCTGCTTGTCCTCCAGTACCTTGCAAAGACCCGTCAAATTTTCTAAACTAACCGAGAGGGAAAAGCATCTTCGAGTGCCCCTGCAAAAAAGGACAAGCCCTGATCATAAATGGCCTCCAGACATGGTATAGAAAGAGTGAGGACATGATGAAACAGATAGGACTTTGCTTTGGGAGGGAGAACCAGATTTGGCTATGTCATTTGCAAATGCCACCGGGATATCTCTGCAGCCAACACACATCTGTAGCTGAGATGTCTAAAATCCCTTTTAGTGCCCAACTTGTATCACTGTCCTGAAAAAAGTGACCCCCCCAGACAGGCTGAAGCTAATGCTGCTTTTTCTTAAATACACAAGCAGCTTCAGACTTATTCCAGGCTGCAGGGAGTGCAGCTACCTCGCAAAATCCCAGAGATTTCAACAGGACTTTGCATAATGAAGGCTTACGCTGCAAATCTCTTTCAGATCAACACCAGGGTTATAGAGGAGACGGGTACAGCGTCGGTGGATAGACAGTCCTTTTTTGTAGGGGGAAACCTTGCGCTGAAAACTGCAGCCTCACGCAGGCAAATTCCCAGCAAAAGTGTTGCGTAAAGCACTCGTGACATGAGTGGAAGGATGTTAGAGGTTCGACTAACTCTCATTAAGTATTAAAGTAGCCACATGAAAGAATTAAGTGAAAGGAAACCTCTTTAAGAGGAGATTTATGCTGAAAAAATGGAATCCCTCTCACCTCACCAACTGCCTAGAAGTTGGGTGTCTCCTTTAAGCTGGTTATATGTGCTCCTTTCCATCCAGTGCAGAGGAACAGGCACCTTTACAGGGTGAAGAGGGTTAAGGATGGTTTGTTCTGCAAGAATGAGGTGGGTTGTCAGCTAGGAGTGATTATGAAATGAAGATCTGGGTTGCTGGGCTTCTTTTGTTGTCGTTAACATTATGTTTCCCCCCGCAAATACACCATGTTATTTAAATGCAGGGAAGTCCTCTAGCCAGCGTTGGCTAGAAATCTGAGAGAGATGGCCACCCTTTCATCCCATGCTCTCCCAAATCTAGGAGACAGTTAAGGTGAGTGATGGACAGGGCTGCATCCTCTTCAGAGTCCCATCACCTCCTTTTGCCTAATCCTAAGGGTAGTTCTAAATGCATCACCTAGGTTCCGTCTAGATTCCCTGGAGAAAGGCACTGCTGGAGGGCGAGCATCTCATCTCACCTCCTTCAGCTGCTTTGGACACGGGCTGATCCATGTTTTGGAGGCATCCTTCCTCCCTCACCTTCCGTTGACTCTGTTTTGGATCCAGACAGCTGTGGCTGTAGCAGATGAGTTGCTCGCGAAGGGTCTGCATACCAACACCAGCTCCTTCCATGTGCATATCCAGGAGCTGGTGTTGACCCATTTGTCCCAGCAGCCACAGCACAAAGTACTCCAGCTCAGGCTCTCAGTGTGCACCTTCCAGGTCAGGTCTGCTCACCTGACAGAGTACACCAAGTTCTTACTTCTTTTCTCTCTGCGCTATTTTCTTCTCTTCCCGAGTCATCGGGCGACAGCGGCTAAGCTGGGATCTGGTCTGCCTCATGCTAGGGAAATGATGAAGGAACGAATCCTGACCTTCATAAAATCCCAGGGATGTTGTCCCAAGCTTTACGGAGGTTGGGACTTGACCTCAAATTCCAGCTCCAGCACTTCTGCTGCTGGTGGTGTCAGACCAAAGTGCTAACTCTTGGGTGAGCAGGGACCCATTAGTGAAACCAGTCTGTTCTTTGAGCACTGAAGGAGCAATAAACACAGGATCCATCCAACCCTTTCCAAGAGGTACCTCTCAGGGTAAGATGGTTCTTGCAAGGTATGGTGAGGCTTTTTCTTCTTCTGCCCACCCAATAGATATGGAAACCAGGAAATTAAGCGTGATTGCATCCCGTTCTGTTAGCCCTCGCAGTGCTCCCTACTCACTGCAACCGCAATAGGCAAGATCAGCCCTTTCTGCCACCATGCTCCTAAACATCTCTGGAGGAGGTGCTCTGGGTTTGAGTAAAGACCTCCAGTGTATTGACTCTTCTTACCTCAACAGCCATCTTAATATGGGAACCAGGAGAAAAAAGCAAAACCTTCTGATAGCCGTTCCAGTAACTCCCTTTCCACAGCTCCTTAAATAGGAGAAGGAGACATTAGCTGACCCATTTGGAGAAGACTGGCACCTGGCTTGGCTTCCTGCACGGGGCTTGGCATTGCAGTCTTAAGAGCAGGGAGGACTGGGGCTTGGAGGAGGGATGTATGCTGTATAAAATCGACCTTGTTCTAGCCCTAAATGAATCCATAAGAGGCTGTGTGATCTATATGGAAATAGCTGGAGTCTGGACATACTAGCACGGGCTGTACCTGGGTTTGTAAGCCCTGCCGTGGGCCGTTTTGCCAGCGTGCATCCCTCAGTGACGCAGCTGATGCTGTCCCTGTTTAGAGGCAGAACTGGCCTCTTCCTGTGACAAGCCACGCTCACACAGACGCGATGAGCCAGGAGAGACTTGATTTGATTTTTAAACACACTGCCTGGCTAACCATATCCATCTTCCTTTGGTTTCTGCCTGCTTTAAGGGAAATCTTTGATGCTCCCTTTCCTAACGGCTCCTCTCAGCATTTAATTTCCTTTGACATAATTATGTACTGGCCGGGAGGAGGGGGAAGGCGGAAGCACCGAACGGGCATGGAAGAGCTCTAGGAAACCTTGCACCTAAGTCAGGAGCGCTGAGCAAGCTCTGCTGCTCCTATCCATCAGCAGCGCCCGCCGCTCAGCACGCAGCCCCGAGATGCGCGACCGCATCTCTGGCACAGGCAGGGAGGGAGGCAGGGAGAAGGTGCACCGGGGACCCCGAGAGCTCGGCTGCTGGAGCGTGGCAGGCAACGAGCCCTCCAGGGCTCGGAGAGGCAGGCGGGGACGTGCATTGCCTTGGAAGAGAGCGCAGCTTGCTCGGTGTGGTGGAGGAACGGAGGAACTGCATAGCTGAAGAAGGGGGAGCTGGAAAATGATGCAGCTTGTTCGGTGGATTAGGCAGCCATGCCTGGAAGTGGCAAGCTGAAAGAGCCACAGATTTGAAAGCCTAGAGGGATTATTTGGTTGTGCCGTCTGGCTTGCAGCACAACAGAGGCCAGCAAACTTCACCCAGTGCTTTCTGTAGCAAGTCCAACAATCTGCGTAATGCCCTGGCAAGCCTCTTAGGTTATGATTTATACATTTTTAGTAGGGTTAATAATGTTGGAAGCAGCAGGAAAAGGGTGCTGGCAAATGTGAGCAGTCTAGCAGGAGTCGTAGAAAAGCATGTTCATCACATCAGCACTTTGGAGGCCTGGAGAGCTTGTGATGATAGGTTTCAGAAAATGACTGCATAAATAGGAGAAGAGAGGCCTCTATAAACAACTGTGATGGGCACGCTGAAATTATGGAGGAAGGGGAGAGCAGTCTGACTTACCGACGCTCTAGATAGTGATGACCTTGGTTGGTCCAATCAGCAAAATTTAACCCTGAAGAACTGCCTGGTTCCAATCCCAGCTCCAAGAAACATCTCAGGTCTAACAGAAATGGCATGCCACAAACAAGCTGTCTTTGGGAAGTCAAGTGTCATCTCTGGTGTGTGAGTTGAGCAGGGGCTGATCTAACCCTGCAGCTCATCAGCTGATACCACTGTTGGTCCTTGGAGAGAACAATTCTCCCTCTAGCTGGTGACCCTTAGGCAGCCAGCATTTCCATGGGCATGGGCTGGTACAGCTGCTCAACCCAGGGGTGGGACAGGGGCATATGCCTCTTGACTGGGGTGGATGCCCCCTGCTCAGGACATCACTGCAGCAAAGGGCAGGCAACGCAAGAAGAGTATAGGGATCTAGTTAGGTCATGCAGAAAAAATATCAGAAAGACGAAAGAACAGCTAGAACTTAATCTGGCCACTGTCGTAAGAGATAACAAAAAAGGTTTTTACAAATACATTAACAACAAAAAGAGAGCCAGGGAGAATCTCCACCCCTTATTGGATGCGGAGGGGAAGATTGTCAACAAGGATGAGGAGAAGGCTGAGGTACTTAATGCCTTCTTTGCCTCAGTCTTTAATAGTAAGACCAGTCATCCTCAGGGTATTCAGCACCCTGAGCTGGAAGACAGGGATGAAGAGCAGAATAAACCCCCCATAATCCAAGAGGAAGCAGTTAGTGACCTGCTACATCAACTGGACAGCCACAAGTCTATGGGCCCAGATGGGATCCACCCGAGAGTGCTGAGGGAGCTGGCGGAGGAGCTT
>VYXH01006244.1:30524-55011 GCA_013397275.1 Burhinus bistriatus | reverse complement strand
TAGGAGGGACATTGAGGTGCTGGAGCGTGTCCAGAGAAGGGCAACAAAGCTGGTGAGGGGTCTGGAGAACATGTCTTATGAGGAGCGGCTGAAGGAATTAGGATTGTTTAGTCTGGAGAAGAGAAGGCTGAGGGGAGACCTTCTTGCTCTCTACAACTCCCTGAAAGGAGGTTGTAGTGAGATGGGAGCTGGTCTCTTCTCCCAAGTAACTGGCGATAGGACAAGAGGAAACGGGTTCAGGTTGCGCCAGGGGAGGTTTAGGTTGGACATTAGGAAAAAATTTTTCACGGAAAGAGTTATCAAACATTGGAACAGGCTATCCAGGGAGGTGGCTGAGTCACCATCCCTAGATATGTTTAAAAGTCGTGTAGATGTGGTGCTTGGAGACATGGTTTAGTGGCAGACCTGGTAGAGTAGGGTCAATGGTTGGACTAGATGACCTTAAAGGTCTTTTCCAACCTAAACGATTCTATGATTCTATGACATCAGAATTGGCAAACTCTTCTCTGTGGTTGCTTCCAAGCCTCTGCTCATCCATCCACATTTGCAGTGCTACCTGCACTGCAACATCTCTGCCTCTACACAATTCCCTCCACTGCCTTCTCCCCTCTCTTTTCTTTTATTTGCTGAGAACCACAGTACCAATGACCAAGCCTTAATTCCTCGGTGTTCTTCAGAAAAGATCCTGGAGCCTTTTTCTAGGAAACCAAGAACCTTATACTACACACCATCAGAGCATTGCACAGGCATTGCAGCGCTTGTCCTCCAAACACAAATTCAAATTGGGCCAGTTTTATCATCCTACTTAAGTAAGGAGGGAAACTGAGGCAGAGAAGGATTGTGTTTGCCCAGTACCAGGCAGGAAATGAATGGCGACACTTGCCATAGAAGCTGAGACTGCCAGCCTCCTCCTGATAACACCATCATTTCTTTAGACTGGACTGGGTGTGGAAGAGCTGAATCTTGTTTTTTGATTGACAGGGGTTTTTTTCTCAGTGGAACGAGCAGAAATTTTACCCAGTGAACGCAGCACGGAGCTGGAATGAGATTTGTCCCAAGTGGCAGCCCCTTACACGCCAGGTTGCATAGGGTGGACGGTTAGCAAAGCATCCATCGGCAGCTGAGCATGGGATCAGAGAGGGGAGGCTGGGACGATGGGGAGGGGGGGACGAGGGGGCCACTTACATGGTAATGTTTCTGCACGGTTCTTTTGGATCATTATGTAGAGCTGTAGCACCAGTTGAGGGGCGCTCTCGAGGAAAGTTTCCAGGAGGCGCAACATATTTACGTCTGCATATTCGTACATCATAGCCCAGTAGAAACGCCGCTGGTGTTCCTTCCGCCTCTGGCTCTGGATCCCCAGGTACATAGTTCGGATATACCTGCAGGAAACAGGAGGAAAAGCTGAGCGTGAGACTTTGGCATGCATCAAAACCCCAGGGGGACAGGGCTGTGGGCCAGCTGTATGGGTAGAGGGAGGCTGGCCACATGAAAGGGAGTTTGGCTTGTCTACACAGCTCTAACACCATCTCCTGCAACATTTTGTATTGCAGAAGTGGGAAACCTTTTATTTGGACCACCCAAATGTGAAGCATGGGGGTAGGAAATGCTCAAGAAATATTTGCACAGGAAAACAACTCCCTCACTTTGTTCTCCTGATGAGAAGAGCAGAAGCTACTTGACAAATGCTGGCCGTGACACTTGGCGGTGGCTTGACAGACCATCTAAGCCCCTTCAGCACTGTAGTAAGGAGCTTCCCTCATGTACCCCAGAGATTTGACCCCATTTCATCACAGGTGGAGCAATGAGACACCACCTTCACCTTCAGCACATGTGTGATCCACAAATGCAAAAGGCCACAGCTTGCCACTGGTCAGCTATTGAGACTTTGGGCAACGTTGGACTAGAAGAAGGCATCTCATGCATGGACAGGACCTGTTCCCTTGCCTCTGTTTCCGTATCAGGTGTGCAAGGAGACCTGCAAACCTCACCCTGGGGGCACAACTTCCCTTCAGGGAACATTTGGCCAATCTTTTTAAATGAAGTTGATCAAGTCAGGGTAGCACAAGGTGCCCAGATGTCACAGGACTCAAGGCATTTAAGAAAGGAAGCATCTCCTAACAGGGTCCTTTCTAATGCTTGCTGATAATAATGATCTAATATTGGGTCTTTTTCCTTCTCATTCTGAGCGGTGGCTGTAACCTTGCGCTCTGAAATCTGGGATGGGAGTCATTTCACCTAAAGCCCACCCTGAAGTTGGTCGTCTGAGCTAGTCAATGGAGAGAAATGTCTCCTCCCAGGACCGTTCATCTGTCCCAACTCAGATGCCAGCATGACAGCGGACCGAAGTGCCTTCTGGAGGCTCTGGGAGGGGCTCACAGCACAAACTGGGGTTTCGCCAAAATGATTAGATCATTCCTTGCCACTCAGGGTGAGATTGCACAGCAAGGAAGAACAGGAAGAAAGGACATAAGCCTCGGAGAGCCTCTGTATCTCCAAATGACACCCAGGGACAGGAAGCTGGGAGAGAAGCAGAGGTAGCTCTGCAAGCCCTGCCCTTTCTCAAGCACCTTGTCCTTCCTTCCCGTTCGCAGTTCACAAGCACAGAAGACGAAAAATCCCGAAAGAAGACACAAGGACACAAAAAATGACGCAGGAAAGCCACCAGATGGGGCTCGACACTCGAGAAAATGCTACGCCAGTCACATACGACACCGGTGACACTGGTGTGACATCCCCAGCAGAGCCCGAGTGGGGTGAAAATGCCCGTGAACCACCTGCTCTCCCACGGTCACCAGTCCACCTCCCACTCCCTAACATGCTCAAGGCCACCGCTGGTATTTGGCGCTCTCCTGGAAGCCCCCAGCTGCAGAAGCTGCAGGATGACATGGGAATCCTGCCTTCTCTTGGCGCATGCATGAAATTAGGCTAGAAAGGCAAAGCTGGGGAGAGTGGCTCAAGGAGAAAGCAGAGAAAAGGAGCATGGAACTGGTTTTTATAACAAAAACTACACAGGGCCACTGAAAAACAAGATGGTGGTGCCCACAAGGTGCTGCCCGTGGGCAAAGACAACATCACCTCTGCCAAACCCTTTCCAGAGAGTCATTTACCAAAATTGTCTTGTAGTCTTGCATGGCCTCCCCTTCCCAGGAGCTCCCATTCCTGCTTGTACATGAAACCTAAACTCTTCTGAAGGTTAATCAACTAATTTATCACCATCCTAGCCATGGGCAAGGAGAATTTATTCATTTTCACCCTGCAGCAGTCTTTTACCTGTTTGCACATAGCTACCATGTAAACCTTTAGTCTTCTTTTCTCCAGACTAAAAAATCTCAATTTCACAGAATCACGGAATCCCCTAGGTTGGAAGAGACCTTTAAGATCATCGAGTCCAACCATCAGCCTAACGCTGCCAAAACCACCACTAAACCATGTCCCTCAGCACCACGTCTGCCCGGCTTTTAAATACCTCCAGGGATGGTGATTCCACCACTCCCCTGGGTAGCCTGTTCCAGTGGTTGACAACCCTTTCAGGGAAAATTTTATTCCTAATATCCAATCTAAACCTCCCCTGGTGCAACTTGAGGCCATTTCCTCTTGTCCTATTGCCTCTTACTCTGGAGAAGAGACCGACCCCCACCTCGCTACAACCTCCTTTCAGGTAGTTGTAGAAAGTGATAAGGTCTCCTCTCAGCCTCCTCTTCTCCAGGCTAAACAACCCCAGTTCCATCAGCTGCTCCTCAGAAGACTTGTGCTATAGACCCTTCACCAGCTTCGTTGCCTTTCTAATTTTTTTCAGTCCCTTCTCTCAGCTCACATTTTCTAGACCTCTACTCTTCCACATTGCTGTCCCCACCAGCTGTCTCCAGTTATTGGTTATTTTTAAGACTGTCTACTTTTCTGAGCACTCCAGCTTGGCAGAACCAAACTATAACAATGGCCTTGAGTCACTCAAAAAGATTAAGAAGAAGCTAACAGAAGCGACACCACATCCTGCAATGATTTCTCCTTGATCTCTAGGGATTCATAGAATCACCGGGGTTGGAAGGGACCTCTGGAGATCATCTAGTCCAACCCCCCTGTCAGAGCAGGGTCACCCAGAGCAGGTTGCACAGGATGGCGTCCAGGCCGGTTTGGAATGTCTCCAGAGTGGGAGACTCCACCACCTCTCTGGGCAGCCTGTGCCAGTGCTCTGCCACCCTCAAAGGAAAGAAGTTCCTCCTCATGTTTAGATGGAACTTCCTACGTTCAAGTTTGTGCCCGTTACCTCTTGTCCTATCACTGGGCACCACTGCAAAAAGACTGGTGCTATTCACCACCATCCACACAGTTTAAGCATGAATATTTCTAACAGGCCACAGCGAGAGGACATGCCACCTATTCATGGAGGCCGCACAAATAAAGGGACATAAAAATGCACTGGATTAATGTAATGATCTGATCCTTTCTCCATCAATGGCCAGAACAATGGTAATGACAGTGACACCAAATTCTCTTGGCTGTTGAGCCTATAGCCTTTTGCAAAGGCCATCCCTATTGTGCCCCTTCCATAGATGAGGAAACTGAGTCAGGGATCACCAAAAGGGCTCTCCCAAAGTCCTCCAAACAGGTGGGCAGCAGAACCCAGCTCTTTTAATGCTGTCCCTAGTCTCTAACTACCACAGCACAAACATGTGAGTAGAATCCTGGACTCATAGGAAGATTTGGGTGTGAAGGGACCTTTAAAGGCCATCTAGTCCAATCTCCATGCCATAAGCAGAGACATCTTCAACCAGACCACGTTGCTCAGAGCCCCGTCCAACCTGACCTGGAATGTTGCCAGGGATGGGGCATCCACCACCTCTCGAGGCAACCTGGGCCAGTGTCTCACCACTCTCAGACTAAAACATTTCTTCCTTCTATCTAGTCTAAATCTTCCCTCTTTTAGATTAAAACCATTACCCGTTGTGCCATCGCACCAGGCCCTGCTAAAATGTCCCTCCCCATCTTTCCTGTAGGCCCTCTTTAAATAATGGAAGGCCGCAATAAGGTCTCCCCGGAGCCTTCTCTTCTCCAGGCTGAACAACCCCAACTCTCTCAGCCTGTCCTCACAGCAGAGGGGCTCCAGCCCTCTGATCATCTTCATGGCCTCCTCTGGACTCATTCCAACAGGTCCATGTCTTTCCTGTGCTGAGGGCCCCAGAGCTGGAGGCAGTAAAGTACTGCTCTGCCTGCTGATGGTCCTCCACCCAGGGCGCACATACTTCCCTGACACTGTAAAGCCCAACTCTGCCCAACTTGACCTGTACTAGAAGACCCAAGAAGGACAAATCTGTCCCTATCCAACCGCCACATGGGACTGTGACCTCAGGAATCCCTTGGGATAATTTTGGCCAGCAAAAGGTCAAAGCCTTCCGAATAAACAGTTTTGCTCAAAACAGCTCCGAGGACCATTTGCAGCTGAAGGGAAATTAACTTCCCTTTGTATTCTCTTTTTGGTCCATGCAAAAATAACGTGCTCTTTCTTTAGCATCTTTCAGACCCAGATCTGACAAAGAGAGGAAAGGGAGGACTAAAAACCCATTCTTCCTTGAGGTCAGCTGATTGTGAGTTCTTAGCAGAGAAAGTGTGAGAGTAACTGGGAAAAGCAGTATTTCTACCTAGTAGGCTTTCAGCAACTAATAAATACGTGTCTAATTAATCAATATAAAATTTCAGCCAGCTGTAACATTGATAATGCTTAATCCTATTTCTGAACACGAACATACAACACCGGTGTAAACAGTTTTATTCCAGTGTATCTCTTTCTCCTTTGTGGCATTTTATTTACTTGTTTGAGGCCTTTTTCCTACCTTTACTAACACTGGTTAAGTGTAGACAAACTCTAAAGAAAAAAAAAATCAATGTCATTTCACCTGAAATTTGTTGTTCTCGGTCAAGCTGGTAGCAAACAGGATTCTATATTTAGACTTTCAAATCCATATTCAGGCCCGATCTTCAATCTTTCGCAACACGATGCTTCCTCTTGTGTCAGTGAAAGCCATTCACTGCTCTGTGCATTTGAAAATCAGGCTAATTTATTTATTTAAGAGCTTAATTTTGGATACAGGAGCCTAACTTTGGACTTTTTAATTTTTGAATGCTGGCTATTTTTATATACGAGTGTGTGTATTTGTGTGTATGCATGTATTTTTAGTTCTAAGTCCCATCATGGCTTCAAGAGATAGAAGTAATTTGGGATTGGGAGGGGGATTCGAGGCGATTTTCTTTAAATGCACAAAGGATTGGCTGTTCCTTCTGTTTCTGGCTGGGTTCCCAGAATTCCTGTTGGTATAATTACCCTCACGCTTATTTACTACGTATGTCGCAGTAGCACACAAACTGCGCGGGGCAAAGTCACTGCTGTCCCTGCGCCAAAACACGTTTTCAAGGAGCCAAAGCCATTGGCTCTAGAAATGGGGTCAAATAACTTCTGGAGAGAGCCCCAGGATGCCACCAGGAGGGAGAAGACGAGATGCTCCTACTGTAAAAAAACCCCACCCTAAGCGCTATGGTAAAAGATGCTTCATGTGGATGATGGAGGCTGCTCAGCAGTCTCAGCAAGGACTGTAGCAGAAATGGCCAGAGACAGGATTTTGGAGTCAGCAGCTTTGTCTACACCATTAAACAAAGCAGACCAAAGACCAGCCTTTGTCCTTGGCCAGCTGGCATGACTTGACTCCACGTGGCTACGTCCATGCTAGGTGGTGTTGGCCAAAATTGCCAGAGACTGTGTTGACAATTTAACGGGGTGAACTATCACAGGACCGCGCCTGTGCCTTGGCACTGTTCGATTTACAGAGGAGGCTCTGAACATCACCAGCAGAAAGTGTAGGAGGATGCCTCAGGCAACAGACTGGCTTCAAATGAAGGAAATGCTGATGTGTAAGAGGGTTGCAGGAGCACGGAAAAGCACATTAGCACAGGCCGTGGGCTACGTTTTGAGTGAAAAAGAGTCCTAATGGCCTGTCCCACACAACCACAAGCTGACCAAGGTCACGAATCTCAGACTAAATCTACAATAGGCAACAAAGGACAGGGCGCTGATCACTTTTCCTGAGGCCAATGGGCCAAGACTGGCCACAGAAATGAACTCTCTCATCTTCCAAAACCAGGTAGCTGCCTTCATACTCAGTATTGGGAACAATCCCTGGCCCATATGGAGTCCTAGACCCTGCCCAGGTTATGATTACTTGGGAGACTGCTCGTAAGCCTTGACCAATCTAGTGATTATACCAACAATTTAGCAGGATGATGAAGTTACAGTGCCTGTGAGAAGGCATTGAAATTGCCTGGTTTGCTAGCATAGGTATATGGAAAGATGGAAAACAATAGGATTTGGGATACTCAGACCAATCCCAACAAGGTTAGGAAATTCTTCTTGACCAAGCACAGCCAAGCCTACTGCTGCTTTCACAGAAGCAATCCTGAGCTTGAAAAATGGGAGAGCATGTTTGAGAAGCCAGAAACAGACCTCTAGGGAAAGGAGGAGCTCAGAAAATTAACTCTGCTGAGTAGGTCACAACTTACAGCTGCAGCACCCTTTGGATGAGTAGGATTTATCAAGACCAGGAGGGAAACAGGTACAACACCCTTCCCAGCACCTCATTAATCTCCTCCGCTTCTCTCTGGACAACCCTGCTTTGCTACAGGAGCGCGGTTAGGTCCTAGGTGTTATGGTAGCAACTCACACCGTACGGACGGACACCATCTCCCTCACCACCCCATGTACCAACCTTCTCCCTGGTGCTGCCTCCTGGAAGAAGAAGAGGGGTGGGATGGGGCGAGTCATTCAGCTGACGGCTCACCCTCCTGCCGTCTCCTTCGCAGGTGCTCCTGCTAACTCTTGCAAGGGGCCATTATCCCTATGCACTAGAGGGTGTTTACAGATTAAAAGCCCACTCCTTGGAAGGGAGGAAACGAGGACATGTGTAACTGCTCGGCTGGAAGGCTTGCAGCGGAGGCTGCCTGAACATACCCTTAAAATGAGGTTATATGAGGCCAGATCTCAGCTGGAGCAAGCTGGCATCCACAGGGCTCTAGCAATTTACACCAGCTGCGGCTTTGGCCCGCTTTTTTTAATTTTAATGAGTTATTTTCATTCTAACAGATATAAAAGGAATATAAGATGCAGCACTCAAGCAACAGGGGAGCATGAAAGTAAAATGCTGTCTATTAAAAAAATCAAAATCAAACTTACAGTTACCCTCACAATTAACGTGCTCAATATCAACATTTGTTAGCAATTCTTTTTCTTTGCCATAATGTTGCAAGTTAGCGATAAGGATTCACAGATGGATAATTATTGTTCCTAGTTCGAGTATCAAAGTAGCAACTATGGGCCCCATCCAGGTGCCGATACACCACAGTTTCGTCTCACTGCTTCCACGGCATCAAACTCCTCCAGAACAAGGTGCTGCTTCCAAATCGCCTCCAGGGAATGGTTCCTGGACTGGGCTAATCCTCAAAGGGTGTGCCGGGCTTATTTACCAGTTGTCTTTGGCCAAAACCATGCTGAGGACCATTGCTAAACTGGGAAAGATCAACTTCCATCTCAAAAGCAAGAAAGGGCAACTTAAATCTTTTCGTAGTACGAAGCAAGCAGCACACAAACCCTTCCTTTAATCCAGCATCCTCATACATCCTCCCAACCACATATGACTAAATCTCTCATCATTTTGATGGGCCTTGATTTTCAGAATCGGGATTCTGAGCGCTTCCTGAAATCTTGCCGTTTTGGCATTTCTCGATGTGCTTTATACCTAAGAACGAATAAAATGCAGCAAGAAGTGCGCTCATCAAGTGCTGCAGTTTCTGCCCTCTCCTGCCCAGTAGACATGCTTCAGTGTACAACTACCCCTTATTTAGTTAATTGCTTCTATCAGCTCCTCTCAAACAATTAATAACCTCCATTCCATGTCTTGTCTTGCTTATTGGAGGAGAATGTCGCTGAACAGAAAACAAGCTTACTCCATGCCTTAGAGACACTTAAAAAGCTTAAATGTGCGGCATGACATCATTAATGAGTTCTGTAGACGAGTAGGTCATGGAGGACACTGTGTTTCTTCAGACGCAGAGTTTATTGTCATCTTGGTGCTGAACCTGGAACTCCAATATAAGACTTTATCCACCTTCTAGCTAATCACAACATCAGTGCGATCCAGGATCAGGCTTAGGAGTCACTCACAACAAGATTACACAACGGTGATTTCATCAAGGTGAGAAAATTGGATGACTTGGCCTATATGAACATTTTTGAGTTAAACTGTACCGGTGCCTACTTCAATCTCTTTTAATGTTTTCTAGCATCTAGCAACGTTCCTGTTGGCTTGTTATTTCCTTATCCCTGCTTGAAAATTTCTCTGTGAGTGAGATTCTCAAAAGCATTAGCCAAAATCTGTTCCCTTTAAAGCCAAAGGGTCAAGTCAAGTCAAACTTTCTGAACACCACTAGTTCACAGACATGATAACCACCGCTTCAGGGAAAATACTGGCCTTTATGCAAATTCAAACCCCTATTCTTTAAATACATGTATTTGAGAGGGGACGATACTTGAACATTCTTTTATATTAGAAAGTCTTGCTTTTTTGAAATACTATTTGCAACAGAAATATGTACGAGAAAGAATGACAGTGCCAGTTTTCTGCTGCACCAGAGAAACTGTAATAATTTCATATTCTAAGCCAATTTAAAGCTGTTTAAAGCACAGATGGCTTTATTATACACCAACCATGAAAGAGGCATCTGATTTATTTTGTAAACCGTACATTGGGGAGGACCATATCATAGAGTGATAGAACAATTTAGGTTGGAAGGGACGTCCAGAGGTCTTTGAAGCAAGCCTCCCCTCTAACTTTGCAGTTAGAGAAGGTTGGTGACAGCGTTGTGTAGTTGAGTTTTGAAAATCTCCAAGGATGGAGACTCCACAACCTCTCTGGACAACCTGTTCCAGTACTTAACCTCAATCACTGCAGAAATGATTTTCAGCCCGAGATCATTTTCACTATTTAAAGAAAGTCTACAAATCACCCCCTCCTTGAAAAGAGTCAATTCCATCAAATAGCTGGACAGAGACAATAAAATAATGATGCTGAAGGATTTTTAGGATCCAATTCCTGCAGCTTTGATGTTTGCAGGATGATTTAACTTGTGGCTGACAATTTGGGGGCTCTGATACACAAAATGGGGAGCTGTGATTGATAATTTCGGAGTAATGTTCCCAGCTCCTCTGAAATTATTGTTTTGGTTGCAATGCCAGCCGAATGGGACGTATACCTGTACCGCCTCCTCCGGGACACCGTCCATGGTCTTTGTTCAATTCCCTTTTTACTGATGGTTTAAGCAGATATTTGGGACTGCGAGACCACATGGCAGAGCTGCAGGTGTGCATTCCATCCTGCAGAGAGATAGCAGGGTCATAACCTCCAGCAGATGCATGGGGCAGAAAGCTGGGGCAAGGGCATCACTGCAGCTCCGGCTCCAGAAACCGAAAACACGTGAGCTTCTCGTGCCCGTGTTGCTCAGTCTGGGGGATGTTTCTGGGATTCATCTTTGTGACTAGTCTCTTTTCCCAGCTGCAGAGTAGCTTTCTCTGACTCAGAGACTCAAAAATCACAACCAGAAGAAGAGAAACAAATCATAAGAAAGTGCTAGCCCTAAACAGCCCTATTTGCTGGCAGTAATTTGTCAAACATTCCCAAATCTGGGCGGTTACTGAAATACTCATGCTTAGCCAGAGCTGGGCCAGCATTTCATTATTTGCCAAGATAGTCATGAACGTGTCATTGGCATATTCATTATAAGCCCAATTTTGCAAGCAACTCTTTGCCTGCATCCCCATGGGCTGTGGGACTCCCCTGGATATCCAGGCTGCAGAATCCCTATTTCCAGATCTTTGCTCATTAAATCAATACAGCATTAGAGAATAGCTTTGTAGCGAGAGCTGCTACAGTTTCGACACAGGCTCATAGAAATCATGTTTATGTTTTTACTTGTCAATTATTTTGTGAGGTGTAGAGTCCTAAAACAGAAAAAAACCCGAAAGACCTCTTCAGCACCAGGGTATGACAGCCCTTTTCTGATGTTCATGTGGGAAGCATCCTGCATAAAGGAGCAGGCAAGGTAGCAGGGGCTGCTGGAGAGGGTATCAAAGTGATGGGTGCTGCAGAGACATGTCACAGCATCCATCACACGTGGGATGGTCTCGCGTCCTAGCACTGAGCCAAGTGCCGTCTTTTATGGCAAATTTCCCCCCCCAAAATTAGTTATGAATACTTAAGCCCCAGTCCCTTTCCTATTTTACACATACTTATTTACTTAAAGTATACTCCGACGCCTAGTGCTATCGCCTCCGGCAAAGCCTTCTGTTTTAAATCAAAGCTGTTAAATAGCTTTACACACAGAGAAAAAAGTTTAACTCAGACTGAATTTTTGCTTCAAGTATGTTTGAGCTAATAGGGTTTAATGTCAGGGCTCTCCTTCTGGAAATAAAACTGGTCCCAGTCCAGTAAGCCTTACAGGAACAGATGCAGCCGAAGGCCTTGAAAGTAAGCAGAGGTCTTTCGATTGACTTGTCTTGGCTCCAAGCAAGGGAAGGTTCAGGGCAAATCCAGAGAAATGCCTGAGGGCTCCCACAATGTGAGTACTCAGGGGCATCATGCTACAGGGACACATGGGAACAGTCACCTTGTCCTTTCTATAGGACGGGCCACATCACAGTACTTAACCCAGATGGTCTTGAGAGGTGATTTGGCATGATGTTGACTCACCAGAGCCGCAGGATATCTTAGGAGAGGAGAAGTTTGCATTCCTCTGGGAGGCCAGTCAAAGACAGGCACACATCTTTATCTCCTCACGGCTGTCTGCAGGCCTCCAAGATCCCTTGGTGGAGGATGCAGAGGAGCAGAGGGGAAAGCAATGGCTTTAAATAGGTGTGAGTCCCCTGGAGATGGAGACACAATGTGGTGGTTTTCTCTTCCAAGGGTTTTCTACTTCCTGAGTCATTTAACAAACCAGTTTGGGGTAGCAGGTCCAAAGATCTGAACAGAGACTGCAAGTTGCCTGGGGTCTAAACCCTTTTTGAGGGTGATGTGGACCCCAGAGCCAAAGAAGAACATGACCAGGAGCTGGTCCCCTCACTCAGAGGGAAACATTTCCTATTCCCAGGCTCTGGCTGCTGGGGAAGATGAGGGGATCTCACCTCCTGCTGGGAGATCAGGGAAGTGATACAGGAACTGACATGGATTCCAGGATAGTATTCACTGAATTTAGAGTATTTACTCTCTCCCTGGCCTTCAAGGTCACTGATGCTGAAGCAGGACCTGAAATCACTAGCCAAGACTTTTCCTTACAGCAAAGCCTCTCCCAACCCCCATGGACAGTGGCTTTGTAGAGCTGAGCAGGTGGACATTCAGGAGACACTCTGCCAGTGAGAGGGGATTTTTTAACACCACACCAGAAAAACACCAGCCAGGAGCAGTTTAGGGGGAGAGGACCCTGCCTAGGAAAAGGGGGGCTGATTTCCTGAGGCCCTGGTGGGGCTGAAAAAAAGCCTCTGCCTGCTGCAGAGCTGCCAGGGTCAGAGCTGTAGGCTTGCTGCCGGCTGCAAAATGCTCTGCCCACCACTTGCATCCCCTTCCTGGCACACACCACTGCAGAGCAAATCGTCAGGGCTCCCTGGGGCCAGCAAATCCTCCCAGTGCTGCTCAGCAGCGGTCGGGAACGCTGGGGTCCACCCCAGCCTTGCAAGGGACCATCACGGACCTGGGACTATATGTTCAGCAGCACGTCTCCAGCTCATCTGTGCCACAAGGGTCAAAGGCATCCCTGGAGCACGGCTCCCGACACGGCGGCTTTGCACGAGGGTTGAGACTGTCACCTTCGTTTTGCCATCCGTTTGAGAAGAAGGAGCTAAAAATTGGGTGAGCGGCTGTGAAATCCTGGAAGAACAGCCTCAGATCCCGGCTATTTTTAGTTTCGCAGAAGCTGCGCATACATTAGCAAGGGCCTGCCTTCCTCTCCGGGTGCGCACAGCTCTGAGAAATCACACGCCGTCCTGCCAGCCTGCCAGGAAAGAGTTTAACCCTTGTCATCTCGCCACAGTCGGCCCCATCCAGCTGCACCTTGATACGGAGCCTGATGGGGACAGAACAGGGGGTAGAAAGGTCTTCATGGCCATTTTGGCTCTAGCCAAGTGGAGGAAGGATTGGGGGGTGTCTTTGCCCCATGGCCCTTTTATCATTAGATCTGGCAGGAGAAGCAGGGATCTTTGGTATCAGCTGGGGACTGAAAGGAAACTCCAGCACAGAAATGGCATCTGCTTCCCGTCACCACGAGGTCTTGCTGGGAAACAGCCACACTACAGTCTGAGAGGGGCAGGGAGGAGTTCAGAGCATTTGCAGGACCCAAGAGTTGATGCCTCAACTCCAATGACCTGTCACGACGGCCAAGCTGGATGCCATTCACGCACCACCATGTGCTGCCTTCAATGCACCCACCGTGAGGTGCTTAATCCTTATATGCAATCTTCTAGCCATGCAATATCCTGGGAAACATGTCCTCATCACCACACAGGCTCTTCAAATGCTTGGTGTCACATGTCCTTCCTCCCACTGCCTGTCTTCATTGGTCCAGACACATCGTACCAGAAAAACCATTGCTTGGACCCATAAAGAGGGTGAGGCCAGGGACAGGGCACGAGATGACAAGCTCGCTGAAATGCATGATGCCTTTCAACACACTATTAACAGAAAATAATTGCAAAGTTTATTTCTGCGCTGCTTCCTTCACGAAAGGATGAAAAGCAATGCCTGCGCGAGGTGCACGCAGACGATCTCTGCACTTCACACCCACAGTGCATGTCAGCGCCGCTGCCCGTGCACTTTAACATTTTCCAGCTCTTTAATATTTATTACCTCTGCCGCTTTGTGTTACTCATCAGCTATTCCTGGCCAGAGGAAATGTACTGGCGGGTTCTGAAGCGTGTACGTACTCTGTTCTTTAAGGGGGCCATAAGTACGACAGCAGTCTTGCAAACACGCACGCGATGCACTGCATTTGGGCATCGCAGCCTCCTGGGGCTTTTGAGGCATCGGGTACAAGAGAATCAAACAAGCCTAACCATCCCCTGGCGGTGGCTTTTCAAAGCCCACAAGGACGCAGTAAGCCATGAGGAGAGGAGACACAGCACTTTTGGGAGGTATAGGAGCCCTTACCTCAGCGTATTTGTGCTGCTCCCTGCAGAAACACCCCTTTCCCCCTCGGCATCCTTAGGAAGTCCACCTAAGCATCCTTCCCTGCTTTACTTGCAGCTATTTTACAAGTCTCCTCCCAGCCTGCCAGCAGCTCTGCCTATTTGCAGTATTTCTTCCAGCTGCTGGGGGCTCGGGGGCTCCCAGTAAGGATATAACACAACAAAGCAAGTCAAGGTATGCAGAAGCCCATGGTTGGCTGCACTTGCATCTGTTTCATTTAATAGGTAACTCCTAATCAAGACTGACTCTAAATAACATGACAAAGAGGACTGCTTTCTAGCGGTCATGTTCAGGAGAAGAAACAGCCCGGGTACAGTATTACCCAGTGTTAGGGTAATTTTTCTTTTTTCCTCTTCTCCCACTAATTTAAAAGGAGCTTTCTGCTTGCAGCTTGATAAAAGTGAAGCCACCTGACCACGTCCTCGCTCCACCACCCTCCGGGTAGAGCTGAGTCTTCTCGTGCTGGCGGACAGTTTATCCAAGTGACACAAATGCGGTCGCAGGAGCTTTCTACCAGTGAACAGCATCCGGGCTGCGAGGTAGGGGATCCTGCAGCCCAGCTCGAGGGACTGATGTTCATGCGCGGTTAGGTGCAGAAATGGAGGCAGAGAGGTTAAGTGACTGTCCTCGAGCTAGTGGGGGAAAATTGGTGTGGAGGTTGGTGGTTTTTTTTTTAGTTCAGGAGGTCCTTGTCTCCCTGTCCCTGCTGGATGGGCTCCCTTTCTCCTTTCGGAAGTGCCAGCTGCGTGCCTAATACAAAAGAAAAGAAAGCCTTTCGTTTTCACACACGTCCTTTCGACCTCCTGCTACTCAAAACGCTTCCCCAGCCCAATCGAATGCCTTTTGCATGCCTGATATAGCCAACGCGGCTGCCCTGCACTGCGCGGAGGATGTTTGCAATAACGTTGACTATCGTAAATGCTTAGACGAGATATATCCCAGAAGAGCACCAATAAATTGCTGAACGCATTGATCTAGACGTGACTCAGGAGCCACCACTGAATAATCTCTTTAGGCACCTTCCTCTGACTGAGCCCCGGCAGAGTTTCTGCTCTCATCAGCAAAGCAGAAGAGGTCTCTTCCATCTTGCACTTCTCCAGGGGAAGGCCAGCTTAAACGACACGTGGGGGCTATTGATTTCTGTAATGAATGAATGGATTTTCCCCTCCTGCGCTCACACCCCCTCCCTCTCCTGTGGAATAATTCAGCGCCTCTGTCATTTACTGCCCAAATGCCTCTCCGAAGTGCAAACGTGCAACCTTTCCCTGCTGGCATTGCACGCTGTCTCCAAAGCCCTGGCCTTGGCTCCTCTGTTTCCTCCTGCCTTCTCTCATCTTGCAGAGCGTTGCCTCTTGGAGGGAGGATTTAACCTCGTGCAGCGAAGCAAGGATCCCAGGGAATGGAGAACATAAAAGTTTTCCTCCCAAGAAGGAAGGCGTGTGGCAAAAGCAGCCGGGTGAGCTCAGGCTGTGTGTCAGATGCTGCAGAATTGGCTGGGAAAGGTGGTGCAGCTGCCTGTTGGGATGAGTCTGGAAGAGTTTCCTGCACTCCAGGGATCTGCTCTTAAACAGGAGCAGAGCAGATGTCGTGGTCGTTGAGGAGCTGAAGGAAATACAGCTGGGGGTTTTGCAGTTACGGGTTGAAGCAAAAACATGCCGGTGTACACTGGGGTAAGCTGAGAAGCAAAGGAATGTCCTCTTTTGGCTACAAGCAGTCTCACTGCTAGCCCAAAATGTCCTTTCTCCCTGCCTCCCCCAGCTCCTCTCTCAGTAACCCCCTTCCACCTTCTACCTCTCCACAACCTGTCTCCTGCTTTTGAGACCCTGCTCTTCCCATCACTCCACATTCAAGTGACCTGTCCTCCCTGCAACCTCCTGCCCAGCTGCTGTTGGCCACGGCTTAGGGGGATTGCTCTGCAGCTAAGGGACGTGCCAGCTACCTGTGCAGGTGTTCACAAGAGTCCTTTTGCAGGCACAGTCCCCACACGCAGCCTGACGCTGTTAGCCCTCCTGCCCCTACAAGTCCTGCCTTGCCCTTCACGGGAGTTAAGACCTCAACCATCATGGGACATAGCATACGTCACCTCCTGCATTTGCAAAGAAGATGTTGGAGAGACCTGCCATCAGCAACCAGTTTGAACAGGCTCTGAGAGACGTCCTGCACATGAACCTGAGATGACAAGCACAGCGTCCCACCTGCCACCTTAGGGAGCTGGGATTTGACATAACCCCTCCATTACAAACTCTGAATCTGACTCAGGTTGACCTTTGCCTCCAAACCTCAGCCCTGACCGATGCAGCTGACTCTAAGCATCTCAGCCCAGGATGTAAATCCCTCAAATCTTAGTCTAAAACTTCAGGTATTTGAGTCCCCTAGGCAGGTAAGCTATGGCAGGCAGATACAGTAGGGCCTGTCCAACACCGGTGACAGGTCTAGGCCACCAAAAGAGTCATAATTTCCTCTTTGATCCTGCCCTGCCTCCAACACACCATTCGATGTCTTGGTCCAGACCTCAACTCCCAGCTAGGAACAGTCCCTGTGCCCTCTCCTGCCACCCAGGAGAGTGCCCAGGTGGGTTCAGATCCCTTCTTGTGGGTGCAAACCCCTTCTTCTGGATTCATATACCTTCTTGTGGGTTCAAATCCCTTCTTTGCTAGATGTGAATATCGAATATCGAATATCACAGATGAACCCATTAACCACCCCAAGACAACCGAGGAGACAAAGCTCTCAGATTCCTGTGCTGGGGCTGCTGTGCAGGATATCTAACACTTAAACATCTCTTGAGATACGGCAGCATGTCAGGAAGACTCTTGTCTGCTGGCTTGAAGGGTGGCCCGGAGAGGGTAACGCCAAGGCTCGATTCCCTGCAGTCGGAAACGCTTCCTCAGCTGCACTGGGTGGCCAGGTGCCAGTGGGCTGGGTTACAAACATGGTCTCATGTGGACACCCTGTTGGAAAGAGGATGCTGCAGCCTTGAGTCATCTCCAGGCTACGGAGGGAACTAATCCTCAAGCTTCTACCCTCCCTGCCTGCACGTCCTGCCTCTTGAGGTGACAGCTAAAAGCAGGACACCCATCCTACACCTTTTAAGGTAGCTTTGTGAATGAATCCTTTTCCCCCTTGCTTTCTTCACAGAACCTTTTTCTTTGTTTTGTGCCAAATGTTTCTCCTTCCGATACCCCCAAGCATCTAGGGTTACCCTAGATGCAGTAGGAGTTTGCTCCAGTTGTTTGCAGCTTTTTGTTGGAGCTCAAGTTCATGTGTCTAAAAATCTTTTCTGGAGCCACAGAAGTAGACCCAAAGCCTCCTTGAATGCGATTTCCTTTCTTACTTCAGCTGTCCAAAAGTGGGAAAGCTAATTTAAACTCATCATCTCGATTCCATCTTTTGTCAACAGAGAGAAAGAGAGAGAGATTTCCAGAAAGTCATTCATCCCATCCCAAGATAAATGTCTACACCTCCTACAGATTTCCTGTCTCCTTCCCTTGACTACATAAGGGTCTGGACAACTAGCTGAGATCTGATGGCTGATACCAGATGTCTCCCATCTCCTTGGCATTCACTTTCCTATCAGATGCCTCTCACTTCCTTGCCATCATTTTGATATGCCATTTTGAGGACTCACTTGCACTGGATGCACATACTTCCCTATAAAAAAGACTTGGGGGACATGGAGACTAGGGCTGTGCCAGGGACCATGCTAACAGGTAGGAAAGGATTTTTCCTGTGGGAAGTAAAGTTCACACTAAAATTGAATGCATTCCCATCCGGCAGCTGGAGTAGGAGCTCCCAGAGTTGGCTGGGATATTTTTTGTTCCAGCCATCTCTTAACTAGGCCTTCCTTTTCTTTGTGGAGCAAATACACAGCCTTGGGAACATGACACACACCACGAATAGCTCTTGTCTAGAGTAGACCCTGTCCCATAGTTTCCATGTCCTTCCCCACCCAGAGGAGTGGTCTTGCCTTTCAATGAAAGTCTCCGTAGAGGACAATCCCATGCATAATCCCCCAGCTGGCTTCTCCAAGCCGTCTCTGAAGAAGCTGGAGACCAGGGGCAAGACTCACAGGTATCTGGGACCATTTCAGAGGGCATCAAAGATATCCGCGGACTGCTGGCAGGTAGGACACAAGGCATGCAGAAGACCTGTGCCCTTCTAGACCCACAGCTAAGGGTGCACTGGGACACCCGCAGCATCTTGAATGGTGCTGGGTTCCCGGTTTGGACAACAGAATGGAGCTCTTGGGTCTCAGCCAAGAGGGGGAATCTCTACAACAGGCCACCAAGACATGCAGACCAACTCCACCCTGCCACAGGCAAGAAAGCAGGCTCTCCTCCTCCCCATGTTATTCATTTCTCCATCTACGCTTTGCCCATGGGGAGCCACCCAGTTTATTCACCTCACGCCTGGAGATCTTGCCCTTCTCTGGCCCCGGCTGCCCACTGCATGCACCGGCTGGAAGAAAACCTCGCTGTGAGACTGACAGCAGAATCTGCACGTCCCTGCAAGCCACAACTACCGGGACCCTCTGTCCTTGCAACCTCCAGGGCTGCCCGTCCTCCTGTCACCAGCTATGCCCTTTGACAAAGATGTCACTGTTCAGTGCTTAGAAGAGAGAAGCAGCATATAAAGGAGGTTCGGGAGCGCGCTCGGTAGGTTTGTCATCAACAGAGAGTGGTACATGGGCAGAATGCATCTCTCTGAACAGCTTTGTTTATTACGGCAGCAAACGGAGAAGGTTGGGAAGCACGAGGGAGCAGGATAGCAATCACGCAGTAGAGCCAAGACACTGTCCACAAAGCCTTCGCTCCAGTATTGGAACAGCCCCATGGGTAAGTGCAGCCTCTTTCGTGTTTTTTTCCTTAGGACTAGTGATCAGTTCTGCAGGAAGCCAAATCTAATTCATGTTAGTCATTCACAAGGGGTTAGTCAACTGTTGCACCCCGTCAACCCTACGTTAAAGTTATTCGTAAATAGATCCTGTTTTCCTCTGCCATTCAGCACGTCCTTTCGGCTGCTATTTTAGAGGTGCTTTATACTAGCAAGGGGTAAAGCAACCTGTCCCTGGCTGCAATGCAGGGTTGAGAGACCTGGGCACAGAACCCAGGAGTCCTGGCTCCCAGATATCACAGTTATTTGTATTACAGCGATGTTAAAAGGCTTCTGCTGAGATCAGAGTTTGATTGTACTGAGTCCAGTTCATACACATAGTAAGAGACAGTTCTTGCCCTAAAGGATTTACAATCTAAACTGACAAGGACAGAAACACAGCAAAGGAAAGGATGTGTTATTAACAGCAGGGGACTGAGGCATTGAGAGATGCAATAAATTGCCTGCGGTCACAGAGGGAGCTTGTGGAAGAGCCAAAATCTGACCCTTGATTTCCCACCGACGCTGTCTTGTCTCAGCCATCAGGGAAGATACACGCCAGGAATCTGGGGGAGTCGGGAACTTTGTTGATGGTCTAGGTGAGGGCAAGACCCCTGTTAAAAAACACAGCCTCGCACAAATGCGTTCTTGCCCCCGTCCCATCCTTATTTGTACATGACCATAAAGGAGGAGAAAAGCCTCCTCTGATACCACCACCCCTCCTGTCAACTGGCTTTGGTTCACCCAGACAGGTCCCCTCCAAGCCCTGTTGGAGGGGTCAGGGCTGAGGCTGATAAACCACCCCAGGTACTTCTATGGACTGGCAAGAAAGGAAGGTGAGGCTGAAATCACTTTTCCTCAGGGGAAATCTGCCTGAAAGAGTAGGTTTCAGGGGACTTCTGCCTGAAAGAGTGAACCTCAGCAAGTTTGCTATTTCGGGCACAACACCATGCTAAGACTCTGGTGAGAGCTGTCGATCATTTCTGAGTCTTGTCAGGACATCTCAAAGCAGGATGAGATTGTCCCACCTGTCTGTGCACACACGTCCTACAACACTCCATGTCTACAGGTGTGTCAGAAAGCACATGAAGAGAAATAAATTTACTCTGTCTACTTAAGCAGAGGCTGGTACTGCTTTTTGGAGGTTTGGCCTCTGACATCCATTCCTTTTCCATTAGCCTACCAAAGCTCCTTGACTCTCAGGGATGGCATTGAACCGTAAGAGTGATGCAAAGGAGATTTACACTATTCAGTTGAACCCCCAAATCTGAAGAGTTTAAGATTAGGTATGGAAGGATCTGATTTCAGTTGATAAACATCAGTAAATTTAGGTTTTTGCCTTGTCACATCCAGGCCTGTGTCTCATTTAGCTACTCGTTGTCAATCTTATCAGCTTTGGTCTCAACGTGATCCAAATTCTCTAACAACTGTCCAGAAATTGTAATGGTCAGATCTGCAGGGAAGAAAGAGGCAAGGAAGAAGCATGGTGGGGTTGAGGTTTGGATTCTTTAGAAGTGACAAAGACCAATAAAAATGCCAACCAAAAAATAAAACAGTGGTTTTAGCAGTTAAAGCTCTTAACAAAAATAAATGTCAAGTTGTACTTAGACAACTTAGAATTTCAATTGCTGAGTGACACTGCATAGGAGGGGAAACAGAAACAGAGAAATACGTAGGACGTATCTGCACTCCCCCATGTCTATGCTCCAGCATCTCTGGCCCATAGTAGACCTTTTGTAGTCATTACACTGGTTTCTATTCTGAAGCCATAATCATCAGGGGTCTAGCCCTCAGACAGGTACAGCTATAATGTAGAAAATCAGGGTAATTTGCCCATGGTCTTATGCAGCAAAACCCGTATTTCTGAGATCACCCTGCCTCCATTTGGTCATAACTTCATCCTGGTGTGTAACTGCTTTCCTTTCCCCGCTGCCCTAGAATCCACGTTGGATTAGAAATGGTTATGGTCTCAATAAATAGCTTACTGCTGTGGGTGCTCTCAACATCTGCATGTAAGGCTTCGTACGCAGCCACGGCAACGGGGAATTCAAATGATCTGTCTCATTTCATCTTCTCCTTGCAGCACGTCGCGGGAGCAAAAACATTCCCATGAATTATTTGTGTCAAATCATAGAGTCCCCGCATGCTCCCGAGTGCAAACAAGCACTTTCCTTACATGATGTTTACGGAGCGGAAGCATTAGGTGAGGAACGAGCAGTTTTAGGGCTCGTGTCATTTATTGGGCCAAGAAAAGGCACTGAGATTTGTTCCAGTCTCTAGGGCCTCATATAAAGTAACTAACTAAACATTTCAGGGTCCTTCTCTTGCCCCGTGGCCAACAGGGCTATCAAACCCTCTGAGCCTTCATACCCGGGTGGGCACATCCAGTGCCTGCAGGGAATGGGATGAGCAGGGGGGCTCCAAACAGCAGGGCAGCTACGCCGTAGCTGCAACTGTGCAGCGTGCTCCCATAAACCAGGAAGGACAGGATGTAATAACACCTTATGTCGATTTATTGTAAACATTTAATATTGTCATTCTCCCACAGGAAAGCATCTCTGACTCCGTGAGCTTAAGCCAGTCGGAGATAGCTGTTGCCTCTACAAAGCCTTGGTCTTGCACAGGATCCTGTCCCAGGGCACTGACGGCCAGCTCATTCCCGGACAGTTCCCTGAAGAAGGGTAAAGCCTTCAGGATGAGACCCCACAATTCATCAGTATGGCTTTAGGAGGGTCCTCGGCTGTAATTTTCTTCACAACGCAGAGTGCTTATTTGTGCATTGCACTCCCGATGCATCCCAGCCCCGAAAAACATCACCCCGGCTCAAGCAGACTTTGTGTTTGAGTTAGAGCCCTTGGGCTTTGCAACCTGCCCCCCTCCCTCTCCCTTGGCTTCAGCCACCCTTGTTGAAAATTAATTTACGATGCCAGCCTTCAAGTGAGAAACAGTCTTCGTTTGGGAAGCACCAGACTGAGGGCAGCCATCCATGCACAGGGGCGGTTGCAAGGAAGGGGCAATCCTTGCTTTTAGGGATATCAAGGACAAGTCCCCAGGAGGCAAAGCCATGCCTGAAACTCCTGCTGTTACACCGATCAAAGACAGAGACCTTCTTGGTGATTGCCACAGCAGCATCCCCGCCAGCGTCAAGTCAATAAAACACAAAGCAAACCAAGTTACAGTAACGCGGCTTTTCTGCGCGGACCGGGTTGCTCTCAATCAAGGTCTCTTAAAAGCATGTTCCCTAATAACAGGACTCCACCGTAACGGTGTCACCAAAGCCTGGCTATGTCACTCAAGAGCCCATGATCTTAAACAACGTATTTTCCTTCTCAGTTGTGAAAACTGCAGTGCCTTCACCCATTCTACTGAATAATGGGAGTGTTTCTGCAAGCTTGCTGTGGTAATTTAAAATCAATTTTACTTTCGTATCCCATTGTAACTTTTGCTATAGGAAATTAACGCTTTAGTAAATCATATAATGTCTGCAAAAACAACAAAGCGCATTAAATGGTAGTACTGCGAGGTCTGGTTGGTTTTCAATGAAAAAAACAATGGCTATATGTATTATAATTTAAATATGTACTTTGTAGCACATCAGCTATGAGAAACACAGGGAAGGCAGGTGAATCTGGAATGGACCATAACATCTGCTCAGTGATGGAGAGGAACATGCCCAGTCACTTAAGAACAAAAGGTACCCTTTGAGGTATCTTCTTGAATTGTAGAAAATAAAGTGGTTGTACCACCGGGACTTTTCACTTTTTTTCCACTTTTTTTCACTTTTTTCAGCTATCGTTTTTAATAACTTTCATTAAATGTTTTGCAGGAACAGTAAGACTACATCCATTCTAGAAAACTCAGCAGCGTGTGGGAATGTGGGAAAGGGCTGCAGCCTGACTGTCCGTGCTTAAATTGTTAGTGTGGTCCTGGCACAGTTTTATGCTAGGAGAATTAGCCTTCTCCAGACAATTCCCAGGCATGGATGAGGAATTAGTCGAAGCCAGGGACCATTTACAATAAAACATGTGGGGTGTTGCCCCATCATTTTGGTGGCTGAGATATTTGATTGTGCGAACGTGAGCAGACCATGCAGGTCGGTCTCAAGGTCAGAGAACAGTCATTGATTACCACCCTGGTTTAAACATAGCAACAAAATTTGGGCTTTGAGTCCCACATTTTACCTATTTTTCACTTGAAAGCCAATAGAGACAGTTTGTTTTTAAAAGATGTGAAGTTTATTACAAGGAAACTCCATAGATGGTTCCAGAAGACCTTTCTCCATAACCCAAAGCAAGCACATAAGGGATGGAACATATCTAGGTTGAAAATCAACTTCTCTTTCAATCTTCTGGGTGGTTATATGATAAGTTGATCAAAGACTGTGGTGAGAGATGATAGGGTGCCTACCTGGATGGATTAAAAAACCCCTCTAACATCACTATGGTGCTCTTTCTACTAAATAAAGGCCTAGTGAAGCAATGCACATGATTTTCTTCTTCAGTTCACTGGTGGAATCAGAGAAGAAACTAAAAGAGAGGTGATGTTGCAGGCAGCTGGTGAGAGCAGATCCTCACGGGGTAGCCCATGGTGGGTAAGGGCTGGAGTTCAGATCCCTGCTCAAAAATCAGGTTGATATGACGGGGGTGAACACAGGCCTGAGGGAAGAAGGGGAGGATCTGAGGTTGTCCCAAAGAAGGCTGTGCCCAGCTTGCACGTGTGGGTCAGGTAATGGGGCTGTGGGAGGACAAGTGCCACCTACACATACATACCCTTTGGAGGAGTCAGGATGGCCAAAGCATCACCCTGCTGTGTGCATGATGGTCACCAGCCCCATAACCAGTGCTGTGGAGGGGCTGTTAATGGGAGGTGGTGACAAACAAAGCTTACTTCAGCCTGTCGCCCTGCAAATCATGTTGGATACGATTTGAACCCAGGTCTTCTGCTGGCTGTCAGCAGGCTTCACCAACTGATTACAAGGTATGGTGGAGGACCCTATTCATCCTCCCGTGTTTGGGAACTGATACTCAAACCCTCTGGTGATGCTGGCGTGAAAGCCAGAGCTGTATCTTTCATGGCAGATGAACTGCTCCAGCGCTCCTGGACTTACGGGGCTGGTTTTCTGCCTGTTTTCCCACCGGTGAGCAGAAATTGCAGAATGTATCTGTTACCTCCAGTACTTTCCATGACCATCACCTCAATAAAAAACATGTTAAAAAGAAGCAGAGGAAAAAAAAAAAATCACCTGTCTCTGTGTTCCCCTATTTAAATTGCTTCAGCTATTCAAAAGCGAGGTGTTTCATGCTGTCCAAACCTCCAGATTATCCAGCCCAGCTCTTTAAATGCAG
>VYXH01006244.1:18982-30479 GCA_013397275.1 Burhinus bistriatus | reverse complement strand
AAAAAAAAAAAAAAGACATTAGGTTGGACCTTCATCTCCTCTCCTGACGATGCCTGCTTTCAGCCCTTGCTGTCAGCAGTCCCCTCCTACCATCAGAGAAATCAAAGGTGAAACCGGCTCCGACATGACAAATAACAAAAGCGCCGTCTCCTTGCTCTCGAGCCGCGAGTCATTAGGAAGTTCCTGCTTCTCTCCCAGTTGCGCGTTAATGAGTGGAGGGAGAGCCGGCGATGGTTTTGCTCTGTGTTTGAGAGCCGGCTCGGGAGATGAAACCTGTCGTTCAGTGGCTTTCACAGGAAAACCGCTCCCCTCCCAGGATCTAAAAAAGCCTCATCAAAATCTGTGTGTGCAGCCTGATCCAAAAGATGGAGGAGGAGGAGGGCTGGGGATAGACGGCTCCTGCAGAGCCCAGTTGCGGAAAGCCCCTCTGTTCAGCCCCTCATTTCCTCGGAGACATTTTGTAGGTGGGACATGAATTTTAAGTGCAAGATGACTTTGGGATTAACGCCCAGGGTGCATGGCACGAACGGCGAATGGACAAGCCAGGGTGGATGTTTAATGTGGACTTAACAACAACCTCCTCAATGGTATGGAGATCCTGGATCCACATCAGATAGGAGATCTGGTTTGCTTTTCTTAGCTTGGTGGCATTTGTAAAACGGGGACAAGAAGGTAAAAGTGTGACAGATAGGACAGAAAGGCTATGTCTACACCTGTAAAACTGACTCTTGGCCCCCCTCTTTGCCATACCTGCCATGGTATGGGAGACGCACCCCATCTCCATATGGACACGCTTAACTACTTCAGAAGATGCGATATAGAGCCAGAAGACCATCTTGGACCCAGAATAAAACCCTTCCCATGAAAGCTTTCCCAACACCAGTGTTTTCCCACCTAAAACAACTGCTTTTGACAAATGGGCATCATCCAGGGAACTTCTGGAGAGAGTCCAGCAGAGGGCAACAAAGATGATTGGGGGATTGGAGCACCTCCCTTATGAGGAAAGGCTGAGAGAGCTGGGACTCTTCAGCCTGGAGAAGAGAAGGCTGAGGGGAGACCTTGTTCTTGCTTACAAGTATCTAAAGGGTGGGTTGGAGGAGGATGGAGCCAGACTCTTTTCAGTGGTTCCCAGTGACAGGACGAGGGGCAACGGGCACAAGTGGGAACATGGGAAGTTCCATTCAAACATAAGGAAAAACTTCTTTCGGGTGAGGGTGACCGAGCACTGGAACAGGCTGCCCAGGGAGGTGGTGGAGTCCCCTTCTCTGGAGATTTTCAAGCCCCGCCTGGATGCAGTCCTGAGTAATGTGCTGTAGGCATTCCTGCGTCAGCAGGGGAGTGGGACTAGATGATCTCTAGAGGTCCCTTCCAACTCTGAAAACTCTGTGATTCCGTGATGCCTCAGGGGCGAGTAAGCAGCTTCACTGTAAAATGCCTTGCTTGTCTTAATGAGTATTTTGCCCAGGTGCAGACGTGCAGGGACCCCCATCCCTGCCACGTCAGCTGGTGAAAGTACAACTATCTGCTCAGAGGTCTGGACTCTGCAAAGCCTCTTGGGAGCTGGCAGGGCGTCTTGTAGGCCTGCCGGCGTACAGTCAGTCCTGGGGGATTACTCATGCGATGCCACACCACTACGAAGTTGCATGGGCAGGCACGTGGAGAAGCAAGTACAGTAAAAAATAAAACCTGCCTTGCCCCATCCTCTATCATCCCAAATCAGCAAGAGGCTGCCTGTGCCTGGGGTGCAACGTCCAAGACAATCACGGCTGACAGTGCCTTCAAGGGATGCTGTCAAAGAGTTTTAGGCTCACCATTCGGTGAGGGAAAGATTTCGTGACCAACTTCATGAGAACGAGCCTCTTCGCAGACATGCTGGGAGTGCAACCTGCAGCCGATGCGGCTTAACCCCTGGTTCCCAGAGCCCAACACTGCTGCAGGATGGTGCCACCATCCTTGAAGGTGAGGGTTGGGTCAAAGAGGCAGTAGGAGAGGTTGGGTGAAGAGTCAGGCAAGGATGGAGGAGTTCTACGTGGAAAGCTCTTATTAGGTGGATGGTGGCAATGCTGTGATGCAGCCAGCCCTGGTGGGATGGGGTGATGCCCTTGGCTTCTCCTTCTGGTCCATGTTTTTCTAGCAGTTTGGATACTGCAGGTCACCAGCTTGACACGAGATGTTAGCAGCGCCTTGGGGTTTGTGGTGAGTGGATGTGCAGTGCATGCTCAGGGCATCAGGTTATTCGCGTCTCCAACATCAGACGTCTGATGTCAATCAGTCTTCCTCTGTGACCGAGGGAGAGCAAGGGGCAACCGCAGAGGGTGACTCATCTCACGAAACCAGCCTCCTGCACTGAGTCACCCTCCGGAGGAACCTCTCTCTCGGACAGAGAGCAGGAGGATGAGGTGGTACACCAAAATCATGGGCAGAGAAGCAACAACGACTGTCAGTGCTTCTGATGGCTGCAGGGGATGGGGCTCCTTCCAGGTGGCAGTCAGGGACCCGCTACCCACAGGTCCATCCATGCTGGTAACGCGCAGTGCCCTTTATATTCAACAGGAAGAAAAAGTTGTGGTTTTTTTACTGTGAGTGACATCTGATGTGTTTCAGAGGCTTGCTTTAGGCTAAGATGAATTATGAGTTTAATTACATATTATATACCTCATTCAGAAATATCTCCATTGCCAAAGCACCAAGTCAGGTGAGGTGAATCCCATCCTCCTGGTCCAACCATTCTCCTATTTAGAAATTGTCTACATATTCCTCCAAATCTGTTTTCTGACACCAGACTGTTGCCCCACTTTCATCTTTCCCAGGATTTTGCCCACAAGTCTCTTTATGTAATGACTCCAGAATGAATTTTTAAACAGTTTTGATATTTTTTTTTTTTTTAATTTATGAGCACCACACGGGACAATGTATCCCAAGGAAAAATTTATAATGAATAAATAAACCACGTACACATATACATACCCTTAAACATAGATGTAGGTTCATGTATATGTACAAACGTACATGCATGCGCATCTATGGCTTATTTATTCATTACAGGTGTATATACATATGTGTGCGTATATATACACATAGAGGTATATCGTATATATAAATAAGTTAATAAAAAAACTGATTCAAAACCTATATATTTACATGAATAAACAAACAACATGTGTGTATATATATCATATATATGACCATATACATGGTTTATTTATTCATTTATACATCTATACAAACAATCTCCTGCTGGTGGAGTCGATCAAACCAGGAATTGCTGTCTGATGTAAATATGGGAAATCAGCTTTGAGGTCAAGCTGGAAAAAAATAAATGACTATTTTGAAGATTTTGTGTAAAAGACCTTTGGAATGATTTGGGAAAGCTCTTTTTAGAAACCTAGGAAATGTCACTTCTTGGCAAAATTATTCTTCCTGGTTGTATTTAACTTTTTAAACTTCATATTCAGTGTACGCCATTCATAGTGCTGGCTGGGATGACCCATTACCATGTAATATATTACCATGGCATAACGCTATTTCAAAATAAAATGAAATAAAATAAAGTTGTCATGTCATATAGATTGAATCATTGTCTTTGGAAAGGCAAAGGGTTTCTCAGTGGCGACCCAAGGAAGCAGCTAGGTCTTGGTACCCCTTGTTGCAGCTAAAGATAAGGAGAAAAGTCACTATATCGGGTTCCGCTCCACATGGAGGCATCAAGAGACCATGCCAAGCTCTCGCTGTCCTTCCCCCATCCCCACGCTCTGCGAGGCGTTACATGAGCTGAACTTTGCTCACCATCTGGCACCTCTTTCAGTCCTTCCATTACTCCCCTGCCTTTCTCTGGTTTCCCTCCTGAGCTGCAGACGACGACGGGTCTGGACAAAGTCTCCCTGGAGCCACTGCAGCCACGCCGGCAGCAGAGATCATATCGCTGCTCCTGGCTGCTCGGGAGGGATGGAGGAGCCTTTCCTGCTGTGGCCGTGCCATGGGGACCTGCGTTCCACTGCCCCGTCCCTGCATCCCCGAGCTGCATCCCCTTCACCGCAAGCCCCGTCTCCCAGTCTTTGTTCTGGGAGGTGTGACTTCATATTTGATCTAGAAATGAGCATGGAAATGACTCATTTGATTATATACATGCACACACGCATCCCAGCCCGGTGTATACATAAAGGAGTCTCTTTCATATTAATTCATGAATCAAATCTAAGCTGAGATGCGGATCTGGCAAACCTAGTGGCTGCAGAGACGTTCCCCTCGTGTTGCCCCTGCCCTGGGAGTTAGTTCAGCTTTTGATAACCCCAAGGGTACCTGGCCAGAGGGGATAATTTATTAATGTCTTCATGTCTGCTGGGGTGGGGTGGGGGGAAGCAGACACAGACCACAGCCCTGGACCAAGTGCAAGGCAGAGGCAAAGGAAGCAAAGAGGAACAGCTTTCCACCATGGTGAAGGGTGGACGTGCCACCCAGGAGAGCCGGGGGATGATGCTATAAGATGAGGTGAACACCTCGCTGAGGAGGAAAGAGAAACAGCCAGGATACAGCCCTTTGCCTCTCCTGGAAAATCACTAAAGCAAGCAATAGTAATTGGAGAGCTACTTGTAAGCTGGGCATCTTCTCCCCTGCTAAAAGCTTTGCCTGTAGCACTGAAGGAGTGGCTTGTGATAAAAATACATATATATTAAAAATATCTGCTCTGACAAGCGTGAAGCTGGAGAGCAGAGAGGGAGGGGAGGAGGTAAGGCGGGTAGGAATCATAAATCAAAATGTTTTGCTGCTTCTAATTAAATCCACCAACCTGTTTGCAACAAAACCACTCTAGGTCTATAGGAAGAGACGGGGACGAGAAGCTGCCACTGCCTGATGGCCATGGTGGCCAACCGCTCCGTCTGTAAGGCTGAGCCTCACGCAGGAATAGGGTGGCCTCAGTGTCTTTACACTGTGTTTTCAGCTTCAGGAAAATCTTCAACCATCTGTGCCAGGCAGAGAAAGCGGGAGAAGGCAGAGGAATTGCAGCTAGGCAGAGCGGAGAGAGGGGAAAAGCGTTGCAGGATGTACAGGGAGGGCTGGAAACCTCCTCACTGCACCGCATCCTCTCCAGCCAGACGGCTGCAATGTGCTTCTGCCAGCCCCGCAGCCACCGCGGCTCGTGCAACCGGCAGAGCCCGGGAACGGGTCAGAAGAGCAAAATCAGATAAAAAGGAGGACGGAGAATGGAAGAGAGCAAACCAGAAATCATGCCACTGCTTCGCTGTCCAGGATGCTGCGCGCTGTGTGTTTGCGGTCCCCATTCATCTCCAAAAGGATATAGCAGAACTCCAAAAGGTTCAGAGAAGGGTGGTGAAGGTGATCAGAGGGATGGAACCTCTTCAGTCCAGAAAAGGGACAACTGATGTGATATAAGATAAACATGATTGCCCTGCAACGAAAGATTTTCCTAGCAAGAGCTAGGAGCACCATATGAAATGGTTCGGTGACAGTTCAAACCTAGCAAAATGAAAGCTCTTTTTTTTCTATACAGCACAGTTAAACTGGGCAACTCACAGAATTGCAGAATCACCGGGGTTGGCAGGGACCTCTGGAGATCATCTAGTCCAACCCCCCTGCCACAGCAGGGTGACCCACAGCAGGTTGCACAGGATGGCATCCAGGCGGGTTTGGAATGTCTCCAGAGTGGGAGAGTCCACCACCTCTCTGGGCAGCCTGTGCCAGTGCTCTGCCACCCTCAAAGGGAAGAATTTCCTCCTCGTGTTCAGATGGAACTTCCTACATTCAAGTTTGTGCCCGTTACCTCTTGTCCTATCACTGGGCACCACTGCAAAAAGACTGGTCCCATCCTCCCAGCACCCTCCCTTGAAGTATTTGTAAGCACTCATAAGCACTCCTTCTCATGCTGCCAAGCATTTAGAAAAAAATAGTAAACAAATTCAACCTCTGAGAAAAATTCTGTTATTAAATTGACGGTACAACATCTAGCTCAGGAAGGCCCTTCAGGAGCATCCTGGGATGCAACATTGTGTGCTTGCCTTGTTCTTACACCATGCTGCCGTTGCTCAACCTGCGCTTGATAGACTTTAAAGCTGGCTGGCCCAGCACAACTGTTATTTTTGTCAATGCCAACCCCGGCTCATTCCAAGTTTCCCAGCAAATTCCACCCAAAAGTTGAGTTAGCAGCTGCAGGGCAGCCTCTGCTGAGCCTGCCGCTTGTGATTGCAGCAAAGGTACCCAATACGCTGAAATCTTGGGCAGGGATGGCTTTGCCTTGGCTTTCCCAGGGCTCCCTCAAAAGCTGCCCCAAGTTGAAACACTTGAAGCCCCAGAGCTGCTCAGGGAGAAGCTGTGATGAGTCTCCATCCCATCTTCTGGTTGCAACTATTAACCCACACTCATTGCACGTCGGGACCACATGATGGGAGGAAGGTGGTCGAGGGCATCGAAACATCTACTACAGCGTCTTCAGCAGGGAGGGGTGCTGCTGGTCCAAGACCTTATAAACAACTTATACTTTCTTGACCTTTGCTCCCCACCGTGTGTGCTGGCTACTGAATGGATGAGGGGATTTTTATCAGAGGCTGATGTTTTTCTAGCGATTGTATCGATTGCGAGTAGAAATCTGCTGACCTGTTGGAAAGAAGGAGGAGGAGGTAAAAGAGCAAGCTCTGGAGAAACACACTGAGGTTACTACTACTCTCCAGTCACCAGACAAAATAAACACTGTGAAATTTCCACAGGTTGCTTGAAGCGCTGTGTTAGTGCTAAATATTTCTGTGAAGCCGGCAAAGTGAAGTGACAATTAAATGCATAATAAATGATTGATTGGGTTTTTTTTTCTTTACGGATGTACAGACTGGGAGGTGGCGTAACAGGACAGTAATGAGCTTCTGGAGTGATAGCCCTTAGCACCTGGGGTAGGAAATTTCATCTAAGAACACCATCAGATCCTTGTCTTGTGTTTCGGCTTCCAGAATGCTATCCAGGTTCCATTTATCCATGCAAATAATGGGGGGAAAAAAATCATGGTCCCTGTTGGTGATCTGTTCCCATTACTACCTTCCCACACAGTTCAAAGATGTGAAACTTGTTTCAAGTTGGAATTTGACTGACATCACCTTCCAAACATGGGAGCTCACGAGGTGATTTTTATCTCCTTACAGCAGATATTGCCTTTCTAAGAGTGAGTAACTAAGGGTGCCCATTCAAGAAGTGGCTGTGCTTTTAGAAATCAAAAGTTCACCCACCGGGGCTGTTCTGACTCGGGAGACAGGAGCCATGGGAACCATTGCTAGCATTTCACAGTAGAGTGGATTGATATTTTTTAATCAACATTTGCATGCTTTAACTTCACTTCTATTTTATTTTTATCCATCTCCTTCCTCCTCGTATTTTCAGAGGACAAAAGCAAAGAAAGAAAGAGAACTTTTTAATTAAACTTTTGAAGAAAACTATAGTACAAAGCTGTTCTTTATATTGCAGGAGATAAATCACTGCAAACATTTCGAAGAGCCCTGTCTAGCCTACTGTCTTTGACGCATTGTGTCAGTGCAGTCACACCTCAGAAGTGATCTGGGGTCCAAGTTGGGCTCCAGACTGAAGGAGGCCACCAGATGAACTTAGCTGTCACTACCTGCTTATCAGGCTAAAGAACCGAGACAAGGCAACGTGATGCTGGACACATCTTGGGTACCTCTGGCAACAGAGGAGCACGGCACTACCTTCCTATCCTAGTGAGCCACGCAGGCATGCAACAGACCCTGTGTTCGGGCACAAGATCTTCTGGACAGACAGATTACATCTGTGTTAGTAAATCAAGGTCTTAAACCTGACACTTTTTCATCTGAACTTGTTTAGGATGGTTCTTGCTATAGTTTTTGCCCACTCTTATAAATTTTTGGCCAGCTTCAGGAAGTAACTTGGGCAGGGACAGCAGTCCTGATACGGCCACTCTGTTTTGGAGGGTAAGAGAGTTTAAGAAAATGGATGAGGCCCAAAGGCTCTGTTTTATTTATTAAGTATATACCTAGCCACCATTTCCTGATCTGCAGTTCAGCATGGCTGCTTTCTCCTCGGAAATATCTTCCTATAGTGACTGGTAGAAATTTGGACTATAACAGGAACCAGGAATGGGACAGACCTCTCAGTTACTAAAACTACTAAAAGTTTTGGGGTGTGATCCACATTTTTCAAAGGCAAATTCAACTTTTCAGAAGAGGAAGCTTAACACCCCAGAGGATTACAGAAATGTCATGATGTTTTTTCCCAGGAGCTGTGATTCAGATACTCCATATTTTCAGTCTCAACAGGATAAGGTTTCTGGGCAGACTTGTATTTCCAGGATGTGCCTTCTTCCCGATGCATGTGACATTATGGACATAAAATTCAGTGTCCTTTTATGAAGGAGACATGGAGACACCTAGCACGTGCTTCCGCTCCTGGGCCACCCAGACGTTGTTGTCTCTGTTTTTGTGCCTCCAGAAGCAACTGCCAGGATGGTCATTTTGGAGCTGACTGAAACCCTCGTGAGTTAAATGCTGGCCTTGACGTGGCTCTTGGCACAAGCAGATGGAACAGAGGCCACAATCTATCCCTAAGCACAACCCCCCACTGTAGTCAAAGGGCGTAAAAAAAGGAAAAATGAAAGGAACCTGCGAGAAACCCCTCAAGGGGAAGGTGTGAAGGCAGAGTGCTGCTGTGGGGCTGGAGCTGGGCTACCTTTAACCTCACCACCAGTCACTGGCAATGAGAAGGAAGGTCTGACTGGCCCAACATCACAGAAACTTGCCTTGTTGGTGGGCTCCAAAACACTGTCCTGTGAGGAGGCATCTCCCTGAGGAGCCTGTGCTCTACCCCTTGAGATAGCTATGAGGATGTCACTTAGCCACATGTTGCTGGTCCCGAAGGGCATGGGGCTTCCACAGGCCCTATATCCAAGCTGCCATCCCCACGTGGATGTCTCTGGGTATCTCAAGTGACGCTAGGCACCTGTATTTACGCACAATGCTGAAGCTGAAAAAGCACTAAGTAATGAATAATGCAACAAGCTGAACTGAATCTTAGGTGACTAAAATATACGTGCCTACTTTTGAGTTAGTTGCCCCAGGTCCTTTCTGTAATCAACTGAGAGAAATGCATTTCTGCTACTTTAGATACATGTTTCCCTCCATTAACTCTAAAGGGGATTGAGGTAACAGCTCAGAAATAAGTGTCTACATTGCGGAGGTTTTCTCCTGGTTAGATGGCTCCCACTATTTATATCTTCTTGTTTTTCCCAAAGGTAGATGTCCCTTTGCTCTGTTCATGCTGTTTATCCAAGAATCCGAGTTACTGTATGCTGTAGCTACCACTGTCTATACATAAAAAAAATATGAATGACTTACTCTGTATCACACCTCTCACTATACAGTGGCACCGTGGAGCTCCTACTGCTTCTGCTCTGCTGTCAGTGATGGGCCAACCCTATATAGGCTGAATCAACTCTAGCCCAGAACCGGGATGGAGAGATATAAAGACCTCAAAGAGGGTTATTTCAGGTGAAAAAAAAAAAAAAAGGAAAAAAAAAGCCCTCTGCTCTAGACTAACAGTAGACTAATGATAAAAGCTTCCTCAAACCCTCCTCAGTTGGCTCATTAAACACCACTGAACACAATGGACTGACAAAAACACTTCTTCACTGGTGCCAACCAGGGTCTCGTCATGCTTCCATGGACTTCGGAGCAGCATTTTGGTCATCGGACCCAATTCTCCTGAGCAGTTTGGCAGTGGTTAGCGTAGACAGCAGTCAGTCCAGCTAATGGCCAAGACAGGGAGGGATGCTCCCCCTCCACACCCTGGCAAGGAAGATCCTTGGATCTAATGGTTCATATCCTGGCCTGCTCCCCCTTGCACAGGAGCATTTGCCTGTCAGATTAATAATGCAGTCGATGCAGCTTGTCACCATGCATAAGGTGAGCTGTGATAAGCCCAGCATCCGATAAAGCTGTCTTCAACACTGACAGCTCCTGTAATTTCCCCGACTGTCGGCAGCGAACGAATAGAAAGAAATTTAATGGGACTCTTCCAAAGTATTTCCTGGGCTTGCTGATCCTGCCACCAGCGAGGGGAAAGCAGGCAGGTGAAGACCAGGATCAGTAACAGGGTTCAGTGTGCAATGGCAGCCTGAAATCCCCACAACGTCCTCCCAGCTGTCTTTGCTCAGACACCAGGTTTGGTTGATAGGAGTAACTGCAAAGGACTTCGGTCAAGGACTTGGCTTTGCGTCATGCAATATTTAGGTGGAAAACCAGCCCAACAGATCTCCTGCCTGGGTGAGGTTACAGAGAATCAGAGAAACATCGGGTGGAAGAGAAATCTGGAGGTGTCTGTCTGACCATCTGCTCGAAGCAGGACTATGTCCGACACCTGATCGGGTCAGCCATGGTGTGGGCTAACCAGGTCTTGACAACCTCCAAGGATGGGGATTCCCCCACTTTCCTGAGTACTTCTTCCAGTGCTGCACAATCTCCTGCAAAAAAGCTTTTCCTCTTGTGCAGTCTGAACATCCCAACATCTTGGAGAAAAAAAACTTAACTGAAAAATGGCTAGAGCCAAGGGGAGTGATGTGTGAATCTGGGTAAGAGTTTTGCATTACAAGTAAAAAGGCATCAAGGAAATAGCAGTATAAGAATTCTAGCCTGACATTTTAAAAATCAAGTGTTTCAATCTCCCATGCCAGCAGTTAGCTCAAAATAAAATGGAAAAATTACTCTGAAACAAAGGAACATTTTTTTTTATTATTTTTTTTTTTTTACAAATATCCAAAAGCAGAGGGTGAGCTGCATTGAGAAGGAGAGGGTCCGTCTGTCGAACGTGGAGAGGGAAGGAGCACTCAAAATCAGGTAGTAAAATCCGGGGTGGATCCCCCCCCCTTCATTCAGTTTGTCCTCCTGAATTTCCACCCCTGCCTGAACCCACCCGGCACCCTTAACCATTATGTGGGTGTACCTCTAACCACGCTGCATCCCCGCAGACCGCCCCCCGCCTCTGCAAACCAGGAGTTCAGAGACCACACCACGCATTATGTCATCCTGCGAGGAGGAGCCGGGCAATTCCGCAACGACTTCTTTCCTAGCCCTTTTATTCAATCCCTCCTCTAACAGCATTGCTGAAGAACTGGAAAAGGGAGCCTGGCCGCAGGGGAAGGGTATTACGAGAGGAGATCCCCACGCCAGGATCTCCCCAGCAGCATCTCAACATTAAAAGTGCTGCGGTGCGGGGTTGAGAGCGGTTAAACTGCCTCCCTGGCTGCTGTTCACCTGCCGCGCGTAAAAGCCAGCTCGCTCTCGCTTCTTCGCAAGAAAGCCCCCTGTGCAGCAAAAGGTGATGTCATCCTTTCCCCGCTCCTGAAATCCAGCTCCTTGCTGAACGGGGCTTGGGGCTGGTGTTATTAACAGTCCTTTTTGACACATCCTGTGGTCTGATGGTTTCTTTCTGTTGTTTTTTTATTTTTTTTCCTTTTAATTTTTTTTTTTTTTTT
>VYXH01006244.1:0-18957 GCA_013397275.1 Burhinus bistriatus | reverse complement strand
TATTTTCCACTCCACTTTTCTCTTTTTGCTGCGCAGTGACCAGGCTCCTGAGAATCAGGTTGATTAAATTTCTATGCCTAGCAGCTTCCCTGGAGTCCACATAATTTATGTAAATACGAGAGATAAGAAACGAGGGGGAATCACAAGAAAAATGGAGCATTAAGCTGCCAAGATCCATTAAATTCTCCATCACCCTTTTCAGAATCTCAATGTTCAGCCGTACCGCCCCCATGTTTTCCCCCTGCCACAGCAGCATGGATCAAATTAACGCTCATCGGGCTGAGGAAATCCACAGGATCAGTCCTGCCTCCTGCCTAACGTTTGGATTTAGCCCTGCCTGCAATGAATCAATGCACAAAACGAGCCTTATTTGAGAAACAGGTGGTGCAGCTGGTTGCAGCCTCCTTGCCTAGCTGTGTCGCGATGCAACGCCGAGCAGCTGGAGTTCCATCCGGGCAGAAATGACACAGGGCACATCCCAATGTCCATAGGTATTTTCGGGTAAAGCAAGATGAGCAGGGCTTCTCTGTTTCTGGATACTTGGGAGACCCTCTGCACTGCTTTGGGGTGTATCCACGCTGCCAGCTAATGGAGGGTTAGTCTGAACCTACTGGCGCGACTAGACCTAGCAGTCCCTTGAAGTTTGTCCAAAACTAGCCCTTTAAACCCAAACCCTGGAGAGCTGGGCTGGGAAGGAGAGGGAACAAGGTCAGCAGCCTGTTGCCCTCCTTCGTGCAGGCTCTGCCCTTCCTAAGCCCTTCCTAAGCAGCTCGCTGAGTTTAAACCCCTTCTCCAGCCCATTCATCACTTAGTTGTGTAGGTAGCGCTACACAGCCAGCAAACATCTCCATGAAATAGTGCCAAGACATCGGTGCTACAGCTTCGAGATCTACCTCATTACCCTGTTCCTAGCACTCTTTTGGCCCACACCAAGAAGCAAAGATCAAAAACGATTCCCAAGGTTGGTTTGGGAGGCGGCCTGGATGGGGGACATCTCCCATTTGGCAGGTGGGATGGAAACACTCTGTTTTGAGAAGGAAGCAAGGACAACAGCGACAGGAGACACGTCAGCAAGGGCATGGCCAGATTGCACCAGTTGGCCTCAGGGCCAGAAAACACATCTGGAAATCCATTCCTGTGGTGCTCAATGACTTGGTAAGTGCCACCTCAGGGTTGGGGCAGATGCCTACAGGTGCACAGACACACGCCGACCACCACTGGGCTGAGCCCGTTTTGTGGAGGAGAGTCACCACGGCCACAACGTCCACAATCAGCAGTGGTGCTCGAAGGGTACCTGCTTTCACGAACGGCAGCTGAGACCACTTCTGACAGCACCGGCAGCCTCGGGGCTGGCTGTGCTGTCTGGAAGTCACTCGGACCCAGACACCTCCTCTTACACACGGCCGACGGCTTCCCTGGGATTTTCAGTCCTGCATAGAAAATACAGTTAACCCCGACTCTTCAGAAATACGTATCTCTCCCTCTCCAAATTGATGGCGTTACTAATAATACCACAAACTACTCATTTAAGTTTCGAGCTCATGGGCAGCACTTGAATTGCTTTTCTTAACAAGCGTGACAGAGAGAAACATCTCTGTAATGGAAGCAAAGGCTCTCCAACAACAGTATGGTTTTAGGATGCCGGAGCTTGAGGAAGAACATTGCAAATCCTGAGTGGTGATGAAGTCCCAAGAGCAGAAGTCGTCAGCTCTCACTCAGCCCTGTCCCCAACCTGGATGTTGCAGCATTACCTTGGGTGTTTCTGCTTACAGTGCTAGCCCTGCAGAGTCAATCCTTGGTTCCTGTGCCCAGGGCGCAATTAACTACTCCAATAATCAACTATCAACTTATAGATCTCTCAATAGTCATCTAGGATCAAGATCTAATTACGACTACAACTGAGTTAATCGTGTGTGTTGAAGTCTTCTAACAAAATTACACCCAAGACTTATGTTTTGTCTGAGCTGCAGGTACTTTTGACAAAGCCCCAAAGCAGAGACTAAAATAATGAAGATTAGATGGAGTGATGGGTATGAAAAAACAAAACTGCATGGGTTTCAAAAAAAGAAGGCTACCTATAATCTGCAGCTTGGAGCGCTGAATTATCTGAGACAAATTTGATTTGACAGATTCCCTTGAAATATCTAATAATTTTGCAAATCGCTTTGCCCCAGCACTCAGTGACCAGCAACCGAAAGAGACCTATTGAGTGTCTCCCTTTGCCTGAGCAAAATATCTAGTTTTGAGCGGCGGACAAATGAAACACACTACCAAGACTGCCCTTGATCACAGCCAAAAAAAAGGCCAAAGAGAAGTGACAAACTGTTTGAACTTCCGAACCAACAATGGGACACACAGAGCACAGTCTAAACCACCCTGTAAATAGTATGTGTGCCTGACATTTAACAGGGTTTGAAAGGTCTGTTCCTTGGCTTCATCCTGTCCCATGGACGCATCATTTGCTGTGCTATCACGCTAAAAATGACTACGGTCATTAGGAACAATTTATGCTTAGGAAAATAATTACGGTCATTAATGGGGCTGAAAGCAGACGCCATTAGGAAGCAGCAGCGGAGTTGTGACAGCCGACCGTGCATGCGATGTGATTGACGCACACGGCAATTATGGTGTTCACATGATTAGGCATCCCGACTAACTCAAGTTAAGGCTCGGAAGGGAGCCAATAAGTGATATGTCCACGGGATATCTGAGAAAGGCCAAGGGGACCACAGCGAGACAAGCCACAGCAGCATCTTGGAGAGCATGGGTGGTAGCGACCAACAGCCTCTGTTGACCATGATGGTGTACAAAGTGTGCCTGCAGTTTTAAATCTACTAATAATATTCGGCGAGTGATGTCAGTGCCTTGTAAATAAGGTCATGCCTGGCTACTGGACCAGTGAAACAGAAAAACGACGCCTGCAAAGAGATGTCTGAGCCACTGGGTGAACTGCTGATGGCATAGGTAGGACCAAGCACAGGTAGGTGCATGGAAGAGATGGTTTATCCTCTGGTGTAGCTCTCCCAGTGGAAAACAGTGGTGACATGAAATCTATAAGCATCCGATAGGGATCAAATTTTCAGGGCAGTTCACATGCTGTGACACAGGAAACGCTGGTCTGAGAAACTCAGCGAGAACGAGAAAGTCCTGCCTGGATTTCCTCAGGCTCACGCTTTCTGTGAAAAGCACAGGATTATTGGCAGTTAGTTAATAAAGCCCATTTGGGTTGTCTGGACAGTTGCCTAAAGATGTAACATATTACTTAACAAAAGAGTGAATTTGGAAAGGATACTGGTTAGAGAAACTGGCCAATGGTTGATTGATATCTACACTAGTAACACAAATACGTACTGTTTTCATTGAGACCAACTGGGAAGGGAAGTTTAACTCAGCACGTGGTTGTTCATATCTAAGGCAAACCTGTGCTGTCCCAAAATCAGTAGCCTGAAATCAGCCTTGCTGGGTACCCTGGTCACAAGTACGAGTTTCAGGAGATGGATGGCCACAGTTTTGCTCCATGGAGGACAGCAGTGATGCCCCAGAGTTGATCAGACCCAAAGCCACCTTCTGATATGGTATCCAGGAACAGTCCCGCTCATCCAGGTGCCATCCACTTCTCTGCTACTCCCAGGTTCAAAACACTTTCCTTTCCCTTCATTAACTCCAAATCCACAGACCATCTACTCCCCTCAGCTTCCAAGTTATACTCTCGAGGACCAAATTTCCAGCTGCCTCCGTAGACAGACTGGAAAACGTCTTGTCCCTTCAGCAGAGAAATGACCGATCATGTTTGTGACCCTGCTCCATCGCAATGAAAAGTGACACGGGTCGGCTCAAACTCCCCGCTCTAACCATGCTGCTTGCACGTGTCTGGTCTTGCATGGACTTCCAGGCTGAATTTTGCTGATTCAAGCAGCTAGAATCTTGTTGTGATTTAACTTGATAAATTAAGGAGCCTTTTAGTACAGGGGATCTCCCTGGCGTTTATTTAGTGAGCCAGATTAAATCAATCCATAGCGTCACGTGCAAATGTGTGACTGAAGGCCAGGAGTGCAGCCCCAGGGCTTGACAGGGAAATCTTCCTGGTCCTGCTTGCCTTGGGATTCCCCCTGCTGCGAGGGGAAGGTGCCACCAGAGAGAGAAAAGCACACAAACAAGGAGGTGACCGGGAAAGAATGGGTTAAACCATCACAAAAGATACAGTTCTGTCAAACTTCCCATTTTGCACAGCGCAAAATGAATTAACTGTTTGCAAACGGAGGACGTTTGTGTCCCAAGGTACCCCTTGGGTGGGAAGACGTAGTAACAGCCGGCAACATTGCGGTCCCACCATCAGCAAGTCCCTAAGTGTCAGGAGGATAAATACATTGAAGGATGCAAAGTGCTCAAACGTTAGCAAAATAAATGTGGCGGTGTTTTGGACCGCAAGGCTGACGGGGCAGGAGGGGGAACTACCACGGCTGTAGCAGGCATCACGTCAAGCAGGACACAAAGGTTAAGTGGATCCTCAGGCTTTGGTGCTGCCTCCCAGGCTTCAGCGTTTCTATAAATAGTTCGTTTAATAAATAGGCTGTTTAATTTTGCAAACATGGAGTCCCTTCATACTGTATTCCAGCAGGTGGTACACGAAACATGGTGGCAGGAGGCAGCACTGCCAGGCTTGCAGCACAGGGAAGACTAATTAACAAGCAAACAACCCAGCATCCAGAAAGTGAATCTGAACCGGCAGCATGGAGAGACGAAGGCAGCCAGGAGCACAAGCTTGCCAGGGAGAAGAGCCCCCATACAGGCGTGGGAAGAAGAACTGAGGCCAGCTGCAGAGGTGAACATGGATGATATTAATACATAAGAAAAAAAATATATTTGTTACACTGCATTGTTGAGGACAAAATCGTACAAGAAGTGAATAAGAGTGGTGCCAATGACAATTTCCCAAACCACAGTTATTCAATGATTTTGAGACGCAAAGGAAAAATGGGGCAGTTGACTAGACAATCTCCCAAGGTCCTTTGCAACCTCAAATACTCTATGACATGTCTGTAGTGGAGAAGGTTCTGTCCATGGACTGCAGTCAAACCCATGTAGTCCAAAGCCAAAGGGGAACATGGGCCCAAGGCATCGCTTGCAAAGCAATGAGAAGGCAGCCTCATTTGGAAAGACAGTCAAAAATCTGATAGCAAAGACAAAATGCAGAGAAATTCCACAAACTTGCTTCCCACAGGGTATTAGACAACAGCTTACGACGAAGACAGGCCAAGAAGCAAGACTCCTTCCCATCACGGTTGGTTCCTTGCAACGTGGCCACAGAGCATGGACAGTCCAGAGAGGCAGATAAGAGAAAGCCAAACCAGCCAGGTTTGCATGAGTAACCTCTGATCCCTTCAAGCCAGCAAACATTTGCAAAGGGAAAGAGAAAAACACAAAAGAATAATGAAAAAGGAAGGTGTAACAGCCTATGCGGAGCACAGAGGAAGTCAAGCTGCAGATGGAGGAGGCATCCTAAGGCTGTTTGCCTGCCCAAGGCTGGAGAGCAGTGTTCGCTCCTGGCCACCCTGAAAAGGATGCATTTAGAGACGAAACCATTTCATTTTAGAAGCATTTAAGCCTTTTGCCATGCTGGTGCTCAGGGCAGACCAGATGGTGGCCCTTGGTCTATGCATGCTAGCAAGAGCAGGTGAAGGTGGCATTTCCACAAGCCTTGTGGCAGGAGAAGGTGGATGACTCCTTGCCTCTCGGCAATGATATAAAGAGTGGGAGGTAGAATGACCTACTTGTGTCATGCCCTGAGTGCCTCTTTTTGCTCCAGCCGAGGCATCTACAAGCACCACTCTTCCCAAGGCTCCTGTTCTCTCTATCTGCACTGTCTGAAAGGATTGCGTTGCTCCCCTCTTCCATCCCCTCCTGTCCCCCACCCTTCCCCTCGGCTCATCTGGAGCTAGGAGGGCTGCAAAGCTGCTTTGAGAGATGCAATGGGAACAGACAGCAGCAGCTGGACCAGTCACAAGTCCCAGTTTTGCTGTAGGAGGAGGAAATGTGGTGGAGCAGCATCTCTTGCTGTTGTGCTGCCCATCAGCTCCCCGTGAAATAGGGAGCCGGCTGCCCCCCTTGATCACAATGGAAATCCACTGGCACGATTAGTGTTCCTCCAGATTTAGGGCAGGATTATTGAAATCAACTCCTCTCCCTCCACAAGGAAGGACAGGAGGAGCTGGGTTTTTGGGGACAGGGCTCTTTTTTTGGTGGGCGTATTTATTTATTTGACTGCTTAGCCAAAAATATACAAGGGATGAGTTTTTCAAAAGCTCTCAGAATCAGCAACACTCTGGTCCTTCATTGATTTCAGGAGTATAACCCCTGTTGACTTCAATGGCAGCTGAGATAGCCCAGCACTGAACTGCTTTGGAAAATCAGGCCCTAAAAGCATAAATTCCATTAATCTCTTTTTTTAAAGATTTTTATAAAAACTATTGCCGCGCACATTATCACGGGCTTTCGGCAGAGCTCCCACAAAGCCAAAGACATTTTCACTGCATCTTTTGAGGCAGTCATAAAGAACCTACTGTCTGCATTATTGAGCTTTTGTAGATATTTCTCTGTCCTTTACTTGTGGCTGTAGCCTAACAGTTGTGACAGATTTCATTTAAGGCCCTTTATTTACAGCTATGATGCACTCTCATTTAATCAGCCCTGTCCATCCCGCTTCGCACATCATATGTGGCTAACTGTACCCTGGCTGGTTTGCTGGTCTGCTGCAAGAAGAGGACAAGCGACACAAGGAGCAAAACCTCAAATTAGGCATTTTCCTCCTCCCACGGGTGAACAGCAGGTGTCACATTTTCTTCCCCACTGTTGAGTTTTCCCTGGGCACTCGGACAGAAATTGCTAAGTAGACTGCAAGGGTGGGTAGACCTCGTCAGAGCAAGACGTAGTCTTGAGTCCTATTGCTGAGCACACATCTCCAGCACTGGCAGCTCTCCTATCCCTACTCCCCAAAGATGGTGGGATGCCACAGACTGATCTGCAGCGGGCATGTCCCCCTGTGGGTGAGCAACCCTCCCTTGGTCATCCAGGACCTGTGCGGTGACCACCACCTTCCAAACATGAAACACCAGGACCTGCAGTCAGATGATGTCCTAGAGCACGTTGTTGCTGGCACCGTGGTGGCACCTTGCCACTGCCTCTGTGGGAAGCCAGGTCTGGCCAGCATGAAGCACAGACCACTTGGATCACTTGGCGTTGTCCTGAACCTGGTGGCCAGGTAACACACAATGCCCAAGTTAGTCTCACCTTGCAGGCGGTTTGGTCATGACCCTGTTGACTGTGATCTAGCAAAACTCCTGCACATATTCTGAACCAAAGGGACACTTCAGATGTTTGAACCTGGGCCTTGGACTAAACTTTTGGTGTGCTGCAGTGCCTACAGACTCAACCACCCTGGACTTGCGCTTGAAGTTCAACATACCTGCCACTGCTTCTGGAAGCTGTCCTGACTTAGGAAGGTGAAATGGAGATGCTGTTCAAGTTTTGTCCACTTTTTATCCACTAAGACAAGGTCTTGTCAAGCCACACGCCAGGTGTGTCTGCACTTCAGGACACACCCTGGTAGAGGGGCCACAGCATCAGACTCCCCAGCCACCAGCTGCACTACAGCTTCTCCTCCACACTGAAGCCACCAGCTTTGAAGTTTGGCCAGACCCACACCAGTTCATGGGACAGCAGAAAAGTGCTGGCTGTGGGCTGCAGAGGTGTGAGGTACAGAACTTCAGTGCAGAGGGAGTACCAGGAGAGAGACCAACGCATGCAACTCTGTGAGAGCTCACACGAAGAGACACTAAAATGGATAGTCCTGTCTGAAGAGCATCCATGAGAGGTGGGTTCCCATCACAGCAAGCTACATTTACAGTGTGGCTCCTAGGAGAAGAGCTGTAGCCTCCCCACCACCTCGGCATGCTCCATCCTCAAACCACCACCCCTTCACTCAGTGACCATGGCTCCTCTTCTTGCTGCAGACCTGGCTGAGAAAGCCTGGTTAGTATCTTCACATTAGCATCATCACCATAATCGTTCCCTTAGGGAGCACATCAAGAGGAAGCTAATGTGAAGAGATGGGCCTCACCATCATCCGTTCCAAAAGTGACAAAGATCTCTGGCCATTCTAATCTCTCGAGGATTGAGTCCCACAGCCAAAGGGCAACTATGCAAAAGGTCTGACCTTGCTGCACTTGAGAAGTTCACCCGAGGCCTTGTTAGCGCCAGTCTCCCTGGGGAGCTGAGCTGTCTCAGTTGGTCACATCACAGGGGCAGGAGACAGATGATCTTACAGAGAGTTTCCCCTCCCTGACTTCATCTATTTTGTATTTCACTAAACCTGGTGCCCTGGAGCTCCCTGTGTACCACAGCTCCTGCTGTTTGTTCAGAGCAAAACCTGGATGGGGTTTCAAACCATGAAGAAGTACTTGCCTCTTTGATCTTCCACCTTTAAAGTACCACCCCAGCACGATCCCTGCCCTGTGCTAACTCCAAAAGTGCACCTAGGAACCACATGGGCCAATGCTATTGACCCCAAATCATGTCCTGGCACTGTCTAATTCATCCGTACAGCTGTAGCCTGCAGGTGGTTCACTGAAATGATGGAGCAGTTGATATCTCAAGCCACTTTCAGGCACTTTTAAGACTTAGGTCTGATACCCCCTGGTCACATGACTGCTGGGGTACAACTCTGGACTCATTGCTGGTTTTATACCATGGTCATTGGAGGCCAGAAGGTCTGAAGGAGGTCTAGGCCAGGAGGTCTGAAGACCACCGAACTTGAAGAGAGCATCTGAACACTTCAGGGTGGAAAAGTGAAGTAACTCAGAGAGCTATTACAACATAGAAACCACATTTTACACCATCTGGAAAGCTTGCAGGACTTTTGTGGAAGCAAAAGAAAGTCCTAATAATCTAGGAAGATCACTTGTTACCAGGCTTAAAAACAGAGGTGGGTTGCTTTGCGGCTGCTTGTTTTCCTGTCATCGATGCACCACAGTCCCAGTCCCAGAGAAATTTTCACCTCTCTCTTTTTTCCCCTATCTTTTTCTGATAGCAGAGTAATTTTGTTTATTCCGCCGTGGAACTGGAAACCTCTGCGGCAGAGCAGGAGGTTCTATGCTTAAGCACTCCAGATTAATTACTGATGGAACCTCTTCTTTCTCCATGAATAAATCTGGATTCTGCTTGCAGTCTCCTTTGGGACTTTTCAAAAAGCCCCTTCCTGCACTCAGGCAGGAATGTGTTTAATTCATGCCAGTGGGGACTTTTTCCAACAAACATTATCACAATCCCATCAAGCTGAAGAAAGCAATGAGAAAGGGAAGACCCACTCCCTGTGGTGGTTTCACCCACTCCTGTGGTAGACCATGGCATCTCTCTGCCAAGGTCCAAGCTGTTGCCTCACTCACCAACACGACATCTGATGTAGGGTCAGAGAAAAGAGGGGCTCAGCATTGTCACTCCTGGTTATACAAGCTATATACTCCCCAGAAAATGTGCAGTTACCCTGTGCACTTGATGCTTTGGTTTTCTGGACTGATGCCTACACGCAGCAGGTGACTTAGCACTGGCCCAAACAAGTCCCCAGATATGGACCACTGCCATCAGAGCTTAGATGCCACAGGGTCCTTTGCTCAGGCAGCTTATACCAGCCACCCAACATTGCTACTAAATAGGCTCTTTTTTTTTTTTTTATTTTTTTTTATTTTTCACCTATATCGGTTCTTAGGGTATGTAGATTTGTTCACGGCACCTGGGATCAAATTTCATGCTTGTTTCAAATTCAGAAGTTCTTCAGCTATAGAAAAGAACCCCCAGCAAAACTACAGAAACACTAAATTAGTGATTCGTTAACTTGTACACCAGGTGGTGAAAGGATTGGTAAACGATCAGCACTACGCCCAGAACGGAGCTCTCCCAACCCCTTCTCCTAGTCAGGCTACCCATCTCCGAAATTTTCTCTGCAGATTTATTTTCAGGGGAAAAAAAATCACTCTGATTACAGCAGGAAGAGAGCTTAGAGTAGAAGAGCTATTTCCCAGCGGTGCTGGGGGCTCTTACACTATGTCACATCACTGCAACTTGAAATATTACCGTGCATCAGCTGCGACTTGGTTATTACTCACGTGTGTGTTTTTCACTCAGAGGCAGGTATTGCTATTGCTATATTGTTATCGTCCTCTCTGATATGTAAAATTAAGCTGAATTCCGTTGCATTTTCTACGGGCTTGCCTGCCTATCCAGTTGGTTAGCAAAGCTCAGCTGATTTGTGCTCATTTCTTAACCTGGTTTTGTGGCGGGGTCCCGGGTGGATTGAACTAATTTGAAATAAGGCGTGTCTGATTCTGGAATAAGAGCATCAACACAGGGAATTAATTATGAACCACTAATGTCAAGTATGTTGTCCAGAATAAGTCCTCGGATAGATGAGGCTTAAGGCCATTTCTAATTTTTCTCAAAAGCAGATTATTTTTTTTCTTGGTCTGTCTCTTGATCTGTACATCAGGAAACACTCACACAGAGAGAGAGAGAGATATATTCTCTATATTTTGCCGTTGCCTCATTTCAACCTCTGATCCCTCAAAATCAGTTCTGTGAATGGGACGCTCAGTGTGCAAAGTCCCTCATAGACGTAGGGCTTGATCTTGCCCTTTAAGTCACTAGGCTTATTTTGTCTTAAAGAAGTTACTCAGATCACAGTCCCCACCTAATCAGAGTTCCTCAAGCTTTCTTAAAGGCTGACTGTATGGCAGCACCCTGAAAAACTGAACCAAACCAATGGAAAGTGTGATTTTTCAAAGCCAGTGGAATTATTCTGCATCCAGTCCCCCGCGCAAACACCCTCTCCCAGTATTATTTCTGGTTATTTCATTTCATTTTGAATCTAATGGGGGCCATTTGTTCAGAATACGCGTACCTGGGGGTTTTTTCTACACCTTTCTTAGAAGACTTTCAGACAGACTTTGTGCCATGTTCCCATGTGTGCTCTGGGTGCAAACACTGCCCTGTTACAGCAACCTCCTGTGCTGGCCCCACTGAAGAGTTTTAGCCTTGCAGCGGTGTAAGCAGGTGAAATTTAAACCTGAGAAGCTTTCTCGGCATGAGGACGTTGGATTGCAGCTATGCTGGTTTACAGAAATCTACCCTTTTATCCTGGAAAGTTTCAGCAACCTTGTTAGAGACCATGGTAGAGACATGGCAATTCTGTTCATTTCGTCATTTATTTGCTCAAATTGTTTTCAGTTAGAGATGAAGTGCACGGGCAATTCCTAAGTGCCATACAACCATGACAAAGTGAGGATAAATACTAAACTTAGTTTGACTGGAGTGATTTGTAGAGTCACCAATAACGATGCTGTGACATACAAATGTGGTAAAGACGTCCTTAGAAAAACCCATGCGGACAGGAGATAAAATCAGGCGACCATATTGGGCAGATCCTTTGGAGACCTCCCAGAGGTAAGGTGAGGTTTCTGGCCTCTGTGTCAGACTGTGCAGTGCCTGGTAAAGTCAACGAAGTGAATTATTGCTTTGATTTTAGCTGTAAGGAAGGGTAATTCTGTGTCTTGATTGCTGCTTGAGTAAACCTGTGAGTCTGTTTAATGGTTCTGGTGTGACTAGTCATAAATAAACCTAACAAAAGTAACAGTTAATCGGACCTTAATGCGATCTGATGGCCAACATCTATCTCCGCAGGTAGTCACGATGCTACAAAGTGCAACAGGGCAGGATGCAGTGACTGCTGTGCCTGGGTGTACGTAAAGAGGACACTTGCTCATTGCTCTCTTCTCCTTCCAGATGTTCGACACCCCTCAGACACGATGGACATGTCACGAGCTGGGGAGGCTGGGGGAGATGCTCTGATTTCACAGCAATGGGCTGCCAGTATTAGACAAAAGCAATTCAACCACCCACCACCTTCTCCTCCCTGGTCTGAGCTCACGTGGCTTCCTCAGTCCCTCCTCGTAGGTCAGGTATGAGTAGACAGAGGACAATTCTCTGCAATGAACCCAGGGTAAGTCACCTCACTCCCTCCGTGACTCTGTTTCCCCTCCTTTTCTCTAGCAATCTTCTCAATATCCATACAGAGCAGACATTGTCACCCACCTGTATAGCCTCCAGTCGTTTTCCACCCAGGAACTCAAGACACCTCCCAGTCTCCTTGAGAAACTTCACACCTCCAGGTGACTGCCTAGCATACATGGACTTGCTTTTCTCAAGCTTGTGTCACCACCCCACCTCGATGCAACCCACCGGCCCCCAGTGGTTGAAGGACAATGATGCAGGACAAGGCCATGACCCTAAGGAACACCACCAGGCACTGCGCTAATACAAAGCTGAAGACACCAGAAATCAGGAGGGCATGCAGCAGGCTGGGATGAAAATTCCTGGAAATAGAGAAATCCTGATTTTGGCTGTGAATTCTCCTACCCGAAGAACGCTGCAAAGTTTGGTTTCTCCTCCTTCCTGTTAACCCCCTGTCTTTTTTAAGAACCACAAGACTGATGGAGCTTAAAAAGATTAATTACCTGATCTGCATATCCAATGAAGCTCAAATGCTTCATAAATGTGACATGAGTTTTAACAGTATTTAATGATATGCATTAATTAATAATTCTTTAAAGATGTCAAACATTTGTAGATTTAAAAACTTTATAACTTTCAATAAATTCAGTGGGGCTTAATTAATTCCTCCAGATTTATACAGCTTCTGAAACAAGCCCCATCTCAAACAAATTCAATAATGTATGCAATTTTAAGAGAAAGGAAGAAAGAAAAGAAGGAAGAAATAAAAAGGGTGGAGAAAAAAAAAGACAATTTATTAAGTCTTGATTTAACGGGAAACAGATGTATTAAATCACTTCAGCATTTTATTATGTTACTTGATTGATTTTTTTTGAGCGATTCTGTGGAAGAACTCTTGATGCAATAAGGGGGGGGGAGCTCACAGGCTGGGAAAGCACCCTCCGTGAAAAATCTGGGGTCACTCCTTTTAATGCAGGTGGGGTAAAACAGTCCAAAATGGGGGTTCATCCCTGAGGAAGCGATTCCCCAAGACCCGAAATGGTCAAACTGCATCCTAGGAGGCCATGGGGCCAGGGTGGATGTCGATTAACACTGAGCTGACCTGGGATATTTTGATTATCCCCCAAAAATATCCAGAAGGTGAAAATCCCACTTGACAAATGATTTTCCACAAAGAGAAAGGTTTTTCTGCAGAACAAGTAAGTACAGGATCTCAATTCCCTTCTCCCAATCCAAGAAGAAAATAAAAGCTGAGATACTAACATTTACTCTTGGATGGAGTTTGATTTTCTGCCATTTCTGGAAATTTTATTAATTCCGAAGATGGCCTCTTTACGTCTCATTTACCAGTGCGAACTTAATTATTTGTATTATGATGGTAGTTGCATTCCCCTCCTTAGAAAAGGGATAACACACAGCTGGAGTCAGTCCTCCCCAGATGATTTATGGTTATCAGCAGAAGAGTTTCATTTACATCTCCCCATAGCACAGAAGCACCGGAGATCTCAGCCTAGGTCCTACAAAGGGATGTCTTCCAGCACCAATCAGGAGTAGTGCCCTGCGGTGACTAGGAAGAGATGAACCATCCGAAACGGTGTCAGACCCCAAAAGAAAATCCCAAGTCCCATGTCCCAGCGCTGTGCCTCAGCCTCGAGACTGCTACTCCTCACCAAGCTCTGAAGGTCGCTACGGCTGGTGAGATTTCATTTTCCAACCGGGTGGCTGTCCACAGGCAAGGATGGCGTTGTTAAAATCAGCTGTTTCACTGGCACGTTCCCATGGTGAGAAATATTTGAAATCTTCGGTAATCAGAATAGGAGAATTCTTTTTTTTTTTGACTCAGGACTATATAACTTCTAAAACCTTGTTTTTATTTTAGAGGATGATGTTTTGATTTGTTTGGAATCCGAAGGCTGCCATAATAGCAAGAAAATAGCAGCAAATAGCTGCAAAATGAGGCCTGGATATCAATTAAAATAAGTGTATGCATATATCTCTATACATACATGTCTCTATATACATCTATATCTCTATATACATCTATATCTGTATTTGTATCCATATCTACACAGCTATGCATACATACACACACTCTAATATATAAATTTTGCAGTATTATTTCTGAAGCACGCTATTTCAGAAATCCAATTCCACGAGCATATCCTAAAGGTCAACTTCTTACATCCATTTGGCACGAACACAAAGCCTGGACATTCGAATTCCTCTCCCCCCGCCTTTGGTAACTACTTATTTCAGAGAAGCTCTTTGCACAGAGGGAAGAAAAGTGAGAGACAAGGGCAGGGCTGAAAGCAGAGCAGGGAAGGAAAGAGAACATAACTCATCCTCATGGGCGAGACACGTACAAATGGACTGGGATTTGTCCTAAAATAACTTCCCATGCTCATGTCGGAAGAAAGACAAGAGGGACCATAAAAACCAGTGAGTTTAGAGAGGGGAATGAGCCTTTGCTCTGGCTTGTTCAGGGAGTTATTGATTCCCCCATGCATCTCACCAGCCTTCTAGTTGAGATCACTCATCCCACTCCTACAACATATTGGACATATAAATCTCAGGGGACAGTCACTGAAATGCTGTCCCTGCCTTCACAAAGGCCACTCTACGAGGGATGAGCATGTCATGCCGCAGGGCACGTTGGCTGCTCTTAGGTGATGGGGCTGGAGAAAGAATCATAGGGGCACACGCAGCCACTGCAGGTTCGATAGAGGGTTGGCGTCGCCTCTTCTTAGTCATAATCACCTCATGGCAGAATCAAAATGGCATAAAAATCAGAGCAGAGGCCCCACAAAAAAAATGCGATGGTGCTAATGTAGGTCAGGATCTTCCCACAGATTCACAAGCAGGGACATGCCCGTGGTCCCTCAAATCTTCCCCAATGAGTTTGCATGCCTAGGAAGGCACGAAGAAGAACTAGCTGGATTTGCACCCAACAGGTGCTTCCTGAGTGAGCCCTTGGATTTTGCGTAAGAAAGATGTGAGAAGGTTTAAGACAGTGTGTCTCTGGAGAGAAGTGTGTGAAAGCAGGTTTGGAAAGAGCCCATAGCAAGTTCTCGTTGGTGTCCAAGGGTCTGATTCACACCACAGACTCCAGGACAAACTCTGTTAGGGGCGCTCAGGAGTGCCCACATGAAAGCTGGGGATTAATGTAATCCATGTGCATCTTCTTGTTCCCACTGTCCTCTGGGAGACTCATAGACATCAAACCAAAGGTCCATCTAGAGGTCTCTTCTCTGTAGCGATGACCACGAGCAGGTGCCTAGGGAAGCTTTATAAGGGGACCTTCTCCTATGGCCACCAGACGCTGCAAATCAGCAGCTCAGGGATCGTCTGAGGTACAGGTTGCATTGCTATCCATTGATGGACGTGCTCTCCGTGGACATCTGCTCCCTGTTCAAAGAGTCTTCCAGTCCCAACCTCCACAGCAACCTGCAGCACCAAGTGCCACCATGGAATAAAACCCTGCACTATCACGTGTTTTTTCAAGGCTTGTTCCTGATAATTTCACTGATTGCCCTTGGTCCTTTCACTGTGAACCTTCATGATTTTAGAGAACAGTCTCGGGCAACTCCATTCCCTTTGTTCCCTCAAGTCATTTATCCTAAAGAGAACTGAATCTTCAGGAGGAACCTGGTCCACAGCCCCAGGCTGTGAGCCTCAAATCAGACACAAGTCCTACTCCCAAATTAGGTACTGACCTTCTAAATAGTGTTGCTTTCCTTCTGTGATCCGTATCCTTGAGGACAGGAATTATAGTGTGTGCTTCTGTCTCTAAAAATGTAGTGCAGCAGGGTTCCAACCCCAGCCTCTGCAAGCTCCTGTCACGCAAACCAAACCCTAGCAGATGCTGCTCAGGTTTACCATCCCTGTAATGTTGTCCATGCCCTCTTTAAAGCAGGCACAGACCTCATTTAGCTTCAGTCCTGACCTCCTTCACCAAGCATTTCTCATTATCAGTAACTCACGGAGTGACTTGCCCACTCTCTCCACCCAGCTGTGCCCAACATGACGCACTCTGGGGACAAAATGGGCCACTTCACTCCTCCTCGTTTCCAGTACAAAGTGTCCTCCTGTATTCTGAAACTTCCTCTTTTGCTCCCCTCGTTTTATCCCCACTCCTGTTCGTGGCTGGGGACAATAAAAAAGGAGTAAAGCTGCTCCAGAGCCCATATCCCAAACTGGTGCCTCTTCTGTGCCCGTCAGATGCAAGAGCTGGGATGCTATCGTTGCCCACCACAGCTCTGGCAGGGCCCCTTTTCCAGCAGGCAGCGGGGATGCTCAGCCCCTGTGATGGGACTGGCTGGGGGGAACGCTGCCATCCATATGGAGATTCACACCGAGGGCGCATCTCGCTGACGTGCTGCTGCCTCCGCTTGGCCGAGGGAACCCGGCGTGAGTCTGGCTCACTCCCCTCGCTCATTTGCTCAAGCGGATCGGCTACTTGGATTCGCAGCATCCTGGGAACTTCCTGGCTATCAGCTTTACCGGGCAGGCTGAGTTAGGAGACAAACAGAGGAAGCAAGTCTATAATTGCAACAGAGGGGAAAGCTGCAGGGGAGTTTGTCTCTGACAAACGGGAGCTGTAAAGGCAAGAAGAAGCTGAGGGAAAAGGGATAAGCAGTCGCGAGCGTGGCTTGACCTGCTTCGTTGCGTGAGCGACAGCCAAGCGCCTTGGAGAAGGGGGAGGCAGGTCCCACTACTCACCCCTGACCCGACACGGCAGCACCAAAGCACTTTGCTGTGGCCACCCGCTCGCCGGACCTGGCCATGCAAATCAGACCTGGACTCGAAGTGTTATTGCAGGAGATCTTGCCAGAGCACCCTGATGGATTGTTGCGGCATTGATGAAAAGAAAAGAAGAGGAGAAAAGAAGGCTTAGGGAAGACCTTGTCACCACATTCCAGTATTTAACGGGTGCCTACAAAGAAGAGGGAGACTCCCTTTTTGCAAGGAGTCACATGGAAAAGATGAGGGGTAATGGGTACAAGTTACTCCAGAGGAGATTCCAATTGGATACAAGAGGAAAATTTTTCACACCGAGAACAGTCAGCTATTGGAATAATCTCCCCAGAGAAGTGGTAGATTCCCCATCATTGGACACTTTTAAGATTTAGCTGGACAGTGTGCTGGGCCACCTTGTCTAGACCATGCTTTTGCCAAGAAAGGTTGGACCAGATGATCCTAAAGGCCACTTCCAACCTGGTATTCTATGATTCTGTGATAAAGAACCACTAAAGTTACTCTCGAGCTGAATGTGGTCTACTGAGTCTACAAGCGCTGGGAAATTGAGCCACAGAGCAGTGACTCAACTTGCTCAGTGCTCCTCTGGCTTGGATGATGTTACCCTCAAGGAAATCAGCCTTCCAGGGACATGCAAAGAAGGACAGTACTCTCCCATGAAAACAAAGAAGCGATGCTCCCTAGAAACACCATGAACTTCATCTACCAACCGCAGCTGGGAGCAGCTGGACACCAGACTGGCTGATTTTGGGTTGCTTGTCTTGCCTAAATTCAAAGGGACCATCCCAAAGAAACGCAACTGGTCGGAGTCACCTAGGAAAGGAAAACTTGAAGAGCTTTTGGGAAAGAGATTAAAATGGTACTACAAAATTTTCTTCTGCTTTTTCTTGTGCTGCCAGCCTTGCTTGAAGGCTTGGGTACTCGTTGTTCTGAAGCTGGGGCGATAAAAAAAAGACTGTGGCCTTTTTGGATAATATAATAAAGACTTAGATGCTTTTCGGACGTCAGCTGCTGCCAGTAATCAGCGCTTCCCAGCTGCTGAGTCACAAATAGCTTGAAAAATATTTCTAGTCCTTGCTCTCCTGAGACCTAATCCCAGAATGGGCAGTCTTTGGGAAAAAAATAAAAAAATAATAATAAAAAATCCCCAAATTACCAGAATGGCCCCAGAAATCTCTTTTAAGGAGATTAGTTAGATGGTGGTTCTGGATTGTCTATAGCTCGTTGCTTTCTCCTCCATGTCCCCACCTCCCCTCTTTTCCCAAGACATCTCTACATGGCTGGAAAAGGTCATTCTTCTGTCCCTAATCCTGTCTTTGTGCTGGTGACACATGTGGCCCCAATGTCTGAATCAACCCAATCCCCAACATCTCGGGACCTGCCCCACCTCCTGGCATGGGCTCTGCCCTTCTGCTCCCTCCCCATACCTGCCCTGTCCCTCCCAATGTCTGTCCCTGCCAGAAGATCAGATAATAAAATGTTTGACTAAGCAACAAAGAGATTTTTTGCCAGTTTGAGGGTTTTTTTTCTCCATTTTTCAGGAAGAACAGGGATGTTTCTATGTGAGGTTGTCCACAAATTTTTCAAGCCACCCTTCAAACCAAACATAAACCTTGGCACGGCTGTCTGTAAGAGATCTTACCCTGGTGTCCAAAGGGCTCCTCTAAGTTTGTCTTAAGCTCGTTCAAAATTGGTTTAGCAGTATTACTAAGAAGAAACAGAAGAAACAACCAGCTCCTTTATGACACTTTTTTAAAGTGAATGCCAAGCACGCTGCAAGAGTCATCATCATTAATTAAGCAGAAAAAAGGCCAGCTGAAGCTAACATGAGGGTGTCCGTGCAGCTGTTTGCATAATTTTAAATAAATAAATAAATAAATAAATGTATATATTTTAGAGCTCCTTATCCAGCTCTGGCCCTAAAACCACTTCCACATCACCAAATCCTCATTCAACAAAGCAAGGTGGTTGCGCCTAAGCTACCTGTTGGGTATGGCCCCTGGGCTGGACTGGGGTGACTGCCAAACTCAGTCCAGCAACCACTTGGGTTGGTCCTTTTCAGCCAGGTCAAAGCTGTGTCAGAAACCATGATGTCATTTTAGCAGTGTGAATGATAAAGTTCCCTTGCACAGAATCACAGAATCA